>JASANF010005441.1:0-55428 GCA_030248245.1 Trissonchulus sp. WLG1_4
AAGCTAAATTTTTGTCCGCGAAAATTTTTCTCAAAGCTAAATTTTTGTCCACCAAGCGTCCGCGTGTGCCTACAAGCCGTTCAAGCCTGCTGCTGCCCAACCCCTGATTTCGTCCCTAGCCATTTCCCCTGCCGCCCCTGTTAATCGACGTTTTGCATTATAGTATATACGCTGCGGCTGAGGCCGCCGCGTAACAAAAATAAAATCTTACTCTTAAGAAGCAATCGCAGAATTAAGCGACAATTCGTTAAACAATTTCTGTTTGCTACAATCTTTCAAACTCAAACTGGATGAATCTTGAGTTACTGTACTCATATATACATAATTTTTTTGTAATAAAAACAAAAAAATTGTTCTACAAAACATCGTACCTACCGCAGTTAATTTTGTTGAAAATGATGTTTTAAAACTTCACATTACCATTAATAATTATCAGTTCTTTCGCCACAGTTTCTGTATGACGCGTATCGCACCTCAGAAAAAAAATACGTGTAAGTAGTTAACGCCTAACTACTTGAACTAACCATCATTAATAAAAAATTTATGTATGTAGTAATGTGAGTTTAACTGGCAATAAAGCAGTTAAATGCATCCTTAAGTTGTCAATAAGAAATCAGGGCCCGATTTATCGAAACAAAGTGTTCGTCATTTCGTCATCAAAAGTTCGTCATTGAAAATGTTGGTCATCGAAAATGTTCGTCATCAAAAATGTTCGTCATCGAAAAAACAAATGTTCGTCATCAAAGATCTTCGTCATCGAAAAACCAAATGTTCGTCATCAAAAATGTTCGTCATCGAAAATGTTTCGATCAGTCCAAAATTTTCTTTTTATCTAAATTTTTTAAAGCCGGTTTCACATGGTAGAGAATACGTTTTGGGTGCCACATTATGACGCCAAAATGACGTGCATAAACGAATATCGACCTATACTACAGTTCATAATTAGTCTCTTGCTACCGTAGGCCTATACACAATACACACCAACACTCATCAATAAAGTATTCAGTTTATTACAACCGTTCAACAGCGATTCCGTAAAACGCCAAACTTAAAATACCAACTCAAAATTCAAGAAAACAACAAGAGTATTAACTAAAAGAGTGTGACACTTTTCCTGTTATGCCTTGGGGCTTGCATCTAATGCGGAGCGCAAAATATCCCTTCTTTGTACGGTTTTGAGGGAAGGGCGTTCCTCTCAGTTCAACACATTGTGAAAGGCAACCCCCGCCTCATTTCAGGATATTATGAAACGGTGTATTGCACTTGTGCCGATTCCACTTCTGCCGAACCGGATGTCAAAACTCAAGAATGGAATTGTGCCTACTTTAATTCGGCAAAACAGAAGTGGACTTTTGCCAAAAAACGGATGCAAAAAACGGATGCAAAACTCAAAAGTGGACTTTTGCCGAAAACTAACTCTAGTGCCTTCAAAACGAAATAATTAAAACGCGAGCCATTTATTGGCCTATTAAATGCACTTATAGAGCTCCATTGTAAGTTTACAAAAAGTATTGTTTAGAATGTTGAATTTGTATCCAGAATTAGGTAAGTTTTGACACTTTACGTATTACAAAACACATGCCCGGAGGGGCGGCAGGCCAACCCCCAAAACTTCTTCAGTAAATATGTAAAAACAAAAAAAGGGAAAGGACGCGGGGGAAGGGAAATTGAAATAGGACTTTTTGTGCTATAGCGCTTTTTTTATGCGCTATATGCGCTAGATTGCGCTATAAGCGCTATGGAATTTGCTATATGCGCTATTTGCGCTATAGCGCTTTTTGGGGGTGCTATATGCGCTATTTGCGCTATATGCGCTATCGAAGGTGCTATATGCGCTATTTGCGCTATAGCGCTTTTTGGGGGTGCTATATGCGCTATTTGCGCTATATGCGCTATCGAAGGTGCTATATGCGTGTTAAATAAGGTTTCATCAGAGCAGCAATGAATCGAGGTGGAAAATATTAGATAGAGTATTAAGCGTGTGTATTAAATTACAATAACTAATTTCATTAGAGTTTAGGAACTGAATAGAGGTCGAAATCAAATGTAATTTTCAATCAATCAATTAATTGAATCAATCCATCATAAATAAATCAATTTAGGAATGCATAAATATTATTGCGTTAATACATTAATACATAATAATTTATAATATACATTGATACATAAATAATATTTTTCAAGACGGTATTCTACAGACCCAGTTCATCCCCGCCACAACGAGTAATTGCTGCTGTATTCATCGTAAGAGCCTCTTTGCTTGATTTTTGCCAGTGAGAAAAAATGCTTGATTTTTGCCAGTGAGAAAAATTCCAAAATCCTACACCGCACTCACTGAATTTATGACGAAACCTTTGATGTGCGCCCGATCGACTTCGAGTTTGCGCAGCTGTACGTCATGCTAGGTTTCTGCAGCTAAGAGGCCGTTGCTACCGTCTTTGCTGTCATGCCAGATCAAACGTAAGTATCGTATGAGCAGTTATTCAATGTTTTTAAAAATCAACTGATCCAGCGATTCGGTGATCTGAGACGGCTACTCAATGGCAGAATCTATGTTGATTCTGAACGGGCAGCCATAAATGCAAAGTCTGTGTTCTCTGGCATTTCTATTGTAGATTTCATTTTGCACTACCTTTGCAGCGACAACTGCAGTCAAAGGGATTGACGGCAGTTTATCGACAAACTGGTGAGTATCAGCGTTCTCAGTTTTCGTTTGGTGCACGATCAATAAAATAGCTTGCTGCGCTGCCCCTTTTGAAACCCAAGTATGTCGTTCCAGGTGGCAGAGGTTTTTGTCCCATGTTTATTCACAGGTGATACAATAACCGATTAACGAACCGTTAAGCTTTGTGATTTTCAAACACATTTCGAGCAACTGTGGGTTTCGAACAAAAAATGGATTTGCTCACTCATTGGAATAGTAAAGTTCCGCGAACATCCAATCATGCCGAGGGCTTTAATAATGGCTTCAAAAGTCGATTTCCCCCGTCTCGTCCTAAACTGGGTGTTCTAGTGATTTTGCAAGCGTAGCACAACGTCGTGCAAGTTCGCGTGAAGCAGCTTGAAGTTAGTGCCCTTCCTAATTAACGAGACCCGCACTTTGTTCAGATTGACGCTCATATCGCACATGTCAAAGAGACATTTGCTGACAGAATCGAAGCATTGAATCCCATAGTTAATAACTTTGCCGAATTGATAGATAATGAGGTTGTTTAATATCTAGACTATATAGCATGCTATTTGTTTTGAATAATTGCATTGATAATTTTTGTGTGTAGTCTGATACTGATTAAACAAATATCAGTCACAGTGCTATTTGTCACATTGTCGGGGCTAGTACTAAGAAACTAGGGCTTTTACCAAGAAACTAAGTTCTAGACAAACAAACACAATGTTTAAGCAAAAGTTTAATAAACAAATTCTGCAACTTAAAAAAGTTAATAAATAAATTATAAAATAATTAGTTGTGCTAACTGCGAAGTAGAGATATAATCAACACAAATATTAAAAAAAGTCATAATGTCAGTTATATAATCCCTGATTCATTTTTAGTTTATTTTTCAGCAAATTTTTTCCATCCATCATTTTCATAATTTTCAGTTGAAATATGTGTACCTGTTAAAACAAATAATAATATATCACTTTTTTAGAAACCATATTTGAATTTGAGCTGACTTTAAATCCGAATTATTTAATGAAATCTGCCTTGCAAATGCTATAGTTGTTTGATAGTTCTAAAATTACTATGGGGAAGGAAACTGGTTAAAAAACGGCACAAGTTTGATTTAGCAGCTAGCAAGTTTTATTCTAGTTAGTCCTACTTTTTTCAAAACACTTAATTTATCAAACGCCCGTACTTCGGAAATCGGGATTGAACAGTTACTAAAATAAAGACCTAATGGTACCTATTTTACATTAGTAATCAACTGTAGCCCATAAAAGACTTAATGTAAACAAATTGAAAATGTACCATCGAAATATAATACAATGAAAACTGATATATTAACACTGAACCTTTCCAAAATCTGATAATTAAGTTTATGCTTCATTTAAACTAGCTGAAAGTCCACTTTCTATCTGTTTTTATAAATTCATACTCAGATAAACCATAGCTGATGTTTCAACAAGTGCGGATAGGCATTTTTATAACTAAAGTCTGACTAAAAAACGCAGGACCCTGAGACAAAACGAAACACGCGATTTCATTACCAAAAGAACAAATTGCAAGCATCAGACTACATCAAGTAGTCACAAAATCACGCCACATGTTTTGTGTCCGGGTTCAGCAATTTCTAGTCACTTAGTTGGGGTTCACTATTTGGTTTTTTTGACATAAATTGGTCAGTTCGATAGCACCTAAAATTACAACATAAATCAATGTTTCGTTTAATATTTTTGGTTGCCTTTTAACGGAAACGTTTTCAATAAAACAAACACTTTGCTGACTTATGTTATCTCTATATAACCATTAAATATATCTGCGGTGTTTCGTGTGACTTCTGGCTTAGTAAGCGGCAAGTTAATATATACACAGAACAGTAAAACATTGGTAATCTGACAATAATGCCGTAACAACTAAACCGCGCAATAAAACGGTACGGGAACTTACCTGTGACATCAACCGTTTCCCGTTGAACCGACAAATCTTGATACAAAGTTATTGTCTGTACGCAGCTCTTTATAGACGAAGTAGGCATTGTGCTGCACCCTCCAAACAGCACCTCAAAAGTAGAGTTGGGTTCCGCGCTAAACCAAAACGTGTCAAAATGAAAAATCATCCTGAGCACCACACTAACGAACCCTCATGTACAAAATTATTTATTTACAAAAAAGTTCAGAAGTTATATATATACTGTTTGTTTACATTACATACACATTTAATGACCTAACTGACTACTGTACAGGCCCTCTACATCTGTTCAACACAGACTAACAAAGGTAACAGAGAAGTGCCAAGGAAGCAACTTCGAAGTACGTCATTGAGGGAGGTAAAGGGAAGCAATATGGCAGGTACTGAGCTAGGTACAATCATATCATTAAAGTCAAGAACATTATAAAGTGCTCAATTCACTGATTTTTTCAAGCCCAAAATACCTTTGTCATCGAAGTGCATATAGGTTGTTTGTAATAAAAAGTAGGCTGCTTGATTTTTTTGTTTGCGGCTAAGTCAGTGGAGGCGCATACTTATGTTCTCCATGAACTTACCTGGTCGAACAGTTCCGGTAATAACTTGGGTAGCGAAACACGTCGGTCAAGCATCGCTGATTCTTGTACGTTGCTTTGAATAACTAATAAAATGAAATATATAATAAAAAATAAGTGTTAAAACATGTTCATTTCTGACATCCTAACTCTAGTAAAAACAACTTAAACTGGGCCAAATTTATGGAAGCAAAATGTTCTTCGTTGAAAATGTCCGTCGTTGACTGCCACATTGCTCAAATTCAGACCATAACAACGTTCAGAATGCTGTGAGCTCGTTGTTGAAAAAATTTCGACGCCGAATATTTTAACGCATGTTTATGCCTTGATCTCCATTAAAATGTTCGCCGTTTAACGACGAGCTTTGAGCACTGACGCGTTTTCAATTTCTAAATTGCAGCAGCGAATAAGTCAACGGTGGACATTTTTAACGACGAAGTTTTTAACAATGACCATTTAACTACAAATGGTTTAAACAAAACGATAAAAATTTTCAATGGCGAACATTTGAGTTAAGTCAGTGTTATGATCGCCGTTGAAAAGTGTATTTTTTTCAATTTCAATGGCGAACATTTTCAACAACGAACATCTTTAACCAAAAAAATTTCGTTTCAAAAAATTCGGCCGGGAGAATTTTTGTTTTGTGTGAGAACAAAATAACCGATATGTCGGTGATTGATCTGCTGAGTGAGAAGCTGTTACAATGTGAGCAAATTTTTGATTAATTTATTTTTAAAATCAGCGGTCAAAAATTTTTCAAAATTGATGAAATACCAGCGCCAGGCGGGAGGTACCTATCTGCCTTTTCCTGTCGCTGCCTCAGTAGCGACATGACCTTACATTCACTTCGTCCTCGTAAATTGGACGTTTAACATGCATTCGCTTGGGCAAATTTGTGTGTGTTCCTGTGTAATTCTACTATGCGTGAGTGTGTTTAGTTTCGCTGTTCGTCGCGAGGTTACTGTATGGACAAAATGGCCAAATGATCGTTTTTTATGGTTTTAAAGCCCTAAACTGAAAGTTTTTCACTGACTGACGCTTCAGCGATCGGACAATAGATGATGGATTTAAGTATTGTTAAAAACAAGTAAGAACAAGCCCAATCTGTGGGGAAATCTTCAGTAAGTATTAAGCATTACTTTCACGTAAGCTGACCAGTGGGTTAGCTAAAGCCTGTTGTGCAGCAATTATTTATCTTGCTACAAAATGTGCATGCAAAATAGTAAACTTGGCCTGCATAATAATACCCAGGGGCCAGGACTACAGAAAAATGCTCTTCTGATCCCTGACTAGGCTGCGTAAAATGAAACATGTATTTTTTAGAATTACGCATTAGAATTTGACTTGCATTAGACTACGTTTAGCAACATGTGCCATGCCACAAATTCACTTTCTCAGCTAGGTACCGTACCATTGAATATATTTTTAGAGTAGTCATAGACTGGAGCCATTCGCCATCGTCACCATCTTCAAAGTCAAAAATAGAAAAGCCCGTATCCTGTGAAATGATGCACATTTTGATAAGTCTTGGTTCTGAAAAATCAAATTGTAGGGCGAAGACACTTACGTATTATTGACAAGGTGGTTGTTTCGAATTTGCGGTTTTCATTGCCATTTGCTCGAACCCGAACTACTTATTTTATAATATTTGGCACACGTACAGATAAGTTATGTCTGGGCCAACATATGGGCCAGCTATGAGCTCTCCACAGTTAGTCTATACTCCATAGTTATAGCAAAAAAAGTAGTTTTTTGCAATTATTTACTTTCATCACAAAAGATTATCTTATTATTATCACAGAATCTTAAACTACACTGTTTCTCAAACTCAGTACAGTGGAATGCATAAAGGTTGTCTAAAGCCAGTCATAGCTAAACGCAGTCTGGTCTACGTTTAGGTAACAAAACTAAACTCAGTCTGGACTACGTTTAAAAGAAGCACTTTTGTTGACGAGCGTATATTTTTTTGAAACGACGACAGTCAGCATTATTTTACCGTATCGGTAAAATATAGTGCGGCCAACACACAATTTTTAAAACCAGTACAATACAGAATCAGTTTTACTTGATACTGTGGTGCTCAACTTGGCAATGAGTCCAATTTATTTGAACCAACTAAACCTGACGCTGATACGATTGACGACGAGGAGTGAAACTGATTTTAAAAACTTGAGCTCGATTTTGTCACTGTCAGTTGACAATTACTTGTCAATTTTTAGACTTCACAGAGTGGCTTAATGGCTGTGAAAATTTTTATACTGAAAACTGGGAATTGAAAGTTGAAACAGCTTGTTGTGCTAACAACAAATTTGTAAAAGTGTTTGGAAAAAGCAAAATTTAATGTCAAAATCTATGCGTTTTTACTACCAAAATATTTGCCAGGATTGACCTGCACACAAACAATTGATCATAAAATGAACGGGCATTCAAGGCCAAACAGGCCCGGTTGCGAACTCTACCTACTCGCCAGTCTGCACTATTAGTATTCTTCTGCAACAATTACTACAACAGCAATCGGTAGTTTACGTTATTCATGAAACTGCGACGTTCATTGTTGTTATTTACATTCCAGATGTAATGTGCCAAGATGATATATAGCCCCTTACATATACGACAACACACATACAGTTGAGGTGCGTATAACAGTACAGCACACGCACACACACACACACACAAACACAGCACACACAGTCAGCCGCTGTGTGTCCTATGTAAGTCAGTGCAGCCTTCTTCAGTTCGATGCACTGAAACTAAGCATGATTTAATTACAATTTTGGTTTCAGTGCATTGACTGAATCAAGTATTGACGCGCAAAAACTAGACTAAGGCCATCGTTACGAAATATCGTATACGACACATCGTTAACTGTGGCCGATAGCTTAAATTTGCAATTTTTCTATTATCTCATTTCACGAAAACCTTGTTGACATTGGTCAAAAATTCTTGAGAACATGCACATGATCGTTGACAACACTCAATCAGGTTTTAACTTTTCAAAAAAATAATAAGTGCTGAAATAAAGCTTAGACCAGCCTTCGACTAGCTGAAGGGCATGTCTTAATTTTCAATGGTAAACCAAGACATACCACGACATAACGTTCTTTATGCATACCGATTAGTATTTTTAGAACATTGTATTCAAACATTCTACACGTATATATTACAGACAAATTCCAAAGGGTGTTCTGACACGTAAAGCCCGGTTTATACTCGTCCTTAAGGACTGTCCTTGTCCCTAAGAAATGTCCCTGTCCCTATGCTGGTTTGATTCATACTTTTCTGGTGTCCTTTTCCTTTTCCCTGTCCGTAAGCTGCGATTGATTCATACTTGTCCCTAAGCAGCTTAGGGAATGTCCTTAAGCAGCCATAAGGACTGTCCCTGTGTCCCTAAGCAATGTTGGGCAATGTTCTACTTTTTCCCTGTCCCTAAGCAACTCGGCCAATCAAAATACAGCAGTTGCTACATGTGACACGAATAACAGCCAATCACGGACTATCTCGACTACTAGTGAAAGAATGTCGTGGGCTTTTGTTGCGGTGTTAAGTCTATCGCTATTTTTGTGTTATTTAACACATATTTGCGGGAAAAATATTTGGTTTTCAATTTTTATACCAACCCGAAATATACCAGAAGTTCGTAAAGATGTTCTAGTGCCACAATTTCCATACCCTGGAAGTCGAGTGGTTATGATTTTTGCTTTTCAACCTATGGATCAGAGTTCGAATCCCATATTCGAAATTTTGGATTTTATTTTTTTCAGCCTATAAATAGGGTTGATAACTTTTTCACGGTACTTTAAACAAAACGCAGATTATCCAATGACGTTTGAGCATTAGTTCATGTGAGAAAGACTTATTTCCTTGTCCTCAAGGAGTATGAATCAATTACCACTAAGGACAGGGACAAGGACATTCCCTATAGACCTTAGGGACATTTCTTAAGGACAGGGACAAAGCATGAGGACACATGGACACGGACACCTAGGGACAGGGACAAGGACAGCGCTTAAGGACAGGGACACCGCTTAGGGACGAGTATGAACCAGGCTTTAGTCTTAAAAGTGTTATTCTGAGGGCTTAGACATAGTCTGGACTGAGTCTCCGAAGACTGCTTTTTTTGCATTCCACCTAGTAGTGTTTTTCACTAAATATTAACTGAAGATCACCCTGCAGCCAGCAGGTACCTGGCAATTCGTTCTAAAAGGCCGATAGCCGCAGTTCAACGTACTAACGTAGGAATAGCGAAAATTGCCAAGAATAGCGGCGATAAAGCAAGGCTGTTATTATCACAAATAACTTTTGTGACTTCGACCACACATCCACAATAACCATAGCATATTAACTCTATAATGTCCAGAGAATCAGCTAATTCACAAACATTAACCATACTAATACGATAAAAGAGGACAAAACTTAATGTAGTTAGTGGCGTGCTGTAACTGTTGCAGCTCAAAAGACAGCACATTGATCCTCATGGTGAACTACCAACACTGGGGCTACAAAACGTGACTAAAGCCTGACCAAAAAGTGTATGTATGGAACTTCATTGCTTCATGAGGAAATTAGTCGTTTGAGGAGATCCCCATAATGTACATATCATTCGAAAGCATTTTTGATGGAGAGTTTCATGAAATTCAATTATTTTGAAAATTTTGAAGTTAAAAATTCTAATTCAAATAAAATCGATTTTTTCCGCCTAATTACAGGAAACCTAATGTATTATATATCATTAGATAGCCCATTCCATTTGCGTCTAACGATATATACAACATCACTAGAGCATGCACCTGTCAACAATTATCGATTTTTGTTCCTACTAGAGTAGGAACATTTGTTTTCGTTTCTAGCTCTTATAACAGGAAGTTGTGCAGAAACGTTAAGTCTGGCCTATGATTACTGTGTATTCCTAGCCCCCAGACACTTGCTGTACTTTTTGCCACCTAGGGGGAGCCGATGCAACCGTAGACAATTTTCATCCAAAAAATCTTGTTAAAACCATCGCCGACAATAGAACTATTTGCCTGAAAGCAAACAAAAACAAATTAGCTATTCTGACAAACAAGTTTACAGAAACAAATTTGTTTTGAATATTATTTATTTTCCAGCCACTGTTCCCCCCCTTATACCTGATAATTTGAAACTGCAAATTGACATCTGTTAATTCAAGTGTCCAATAGCAGGGCATATGCAAATTAGAAATATGGTTCAGCCAATAGTTTTCCAGACGTAGGCGGGGTTTTTACACTTCGCTGAATTTTATTGGGTAATGAGCAAACAGAGAGCACTAATATGCAAATTAGTCTTATCCCAGAAGACAGCTCAGTCTGTAGTCAACATGGGCAGGGTTTGCTACGGAAAGTGATTTGCGGCCTTGGATGTGCCACTGCGGTTGAGAGACACAAGTGGGAGTGGAGCGGGTGCCATCGCCGATTGAACAATCCGTGGAAGGAGTTTGTAGTCTGTAGCGAGTCCGAATTCAGCTCAGCCAAGAAGGCTGTATTTAGAGAAAAAGGCTGCAGGCAAGGATTAGGTTAACTATATTCACTTCACTCAAAACTTCGGTCATAAAATTATGCGAACAGCTGTGCCTAGATGATACGGTTATGTCGTTCTGTACATCACTCGTCTTATATGTTGACTCAATCTAATCTAATCCAGGTGATTTAGCTTGAGAAAATGTCCTAAGTTACGAAAGTGTCCACTGCCATTCATACTGTTCCCTTATGCTTAGATTCGGGATATTGTTAACATCTCTGGGGAGGAACATTGTCCCTTTTAGGGGCTACTTGTTTTGATTATTCCATTGAAAAACGTCATTTTCGGCCCGTTTTATTCGCTGTAACTCAGCAAATACTCAACCAAATCTGACAAATTTTGCATCAATAGACGCGTTGTGACCTCGCGTGGTCTGTGAAAGTAATAAAATTTCAAACTTTGATACTAAATTTTTCAATATTTGTCAAGTATACAGTCATTTTTCTGCAATTTTTTGTTCAAAATTAGTTAAAATAATTAGTACCACATTAAAGTTCAATTCTTTAGCTTTTATTTGATACTAAAAACATGTGCTTTTGATTGGATTGAACAAAGTTATGCAGCAAAAAGATATCTTTTTGCTGCATAACTTTGTTCAATCCAATCAGAAGCACATGTTTTTAGTTTAGCTGTTTTCATTACTTGGCAAAAATTAGTGCTTGATGAGCATGTCATGTGCATGCGTTCAAACATTCTACACGCTGATGTGCGTGTATAAATTTTTGTGGGCGCACACATATACTGTGAATAATGATTTATTTTTGTTCCTTCTAGAGAAGGAACTATTGTTTTGAAACTAACTGTTCGCAGCGTTAAACGCTGCTGAGCAGGCTGCATAGCCTGTATGTTTTGTATGTGTTTTCAGCTTGGGAGTTGCCTGCTGATTTTTGTTTGCGTAAATCCATGAAAATCAATAATCGATGTAGAGTGTTGTAGTGTAACTTTTTCAGCCTCGGCACCGTAATGTTTCACCAGCAGTATATAAGAGACCCTGGATAACACTGTTTATCGCTTCTTGGAGCTGATATGCTCAGCTCAGATCAAAGCGTAATTTTGGCCGAATGGCTCGCTGCAGCGGGATGCTTAACATCCTGCAGCACTTTTTTGTAAATGTACGTACATACGTAGTTAGAATAGTTAAGAATAAGCTAGGTGGTAGTTTTGGATACGCAGTGCACTTTAGAATAAGCTATGTAGTAGGGTAAGTACCTAAGTTATGCAGTGTAGCGAACAGTAGGGGAATAGATAGATACAATTCAATTAAACTTGAAAGGTAGCCACCGGGGAAGGAACATTGCCCCTTTTGGGGCCTACTTGTTTCTATAACTTTGCTCAATCCAATCAAAAGCACGTGTTTTTAGTATCAAATGAAAGCTAAGGAACTGAACTTTAATGTGGTACTAATTATTTTAACTAATCTTGAACAAAAATTGCTGAAACATAACTGTAAACCTGACAAATATTGAAAAATTTAGTATCAAATTTTGAAAAAATTTTATTCTTTCACAGACCGCGAGAGGTCACAACGCGTCTATTGATGCAAAATTTGTCAGATTTGGTTGAGTATTTGCTGAGTTACAGCGAATAAAACGGGCCAAAAATGACGTTTTTCAATGGAATAATCAAAAAAAAATCGATAGTTTTTGACAGGTGCATGCTCTAGTGATGTTTTATATATCGTTAGACGCAGAATGGAATGGGTTATCTAATGATATATGTATATATAATACATTAGGTTTCCTGTAATTAGGCGGAAAAAATCGATTTCATTTGAATTAGAATTTTTAACTTCAAATTTTTCGAAATAAGTTAATTTCATGAAAATCACCATGCTTTCTGAATATATATATATATATATATATATATATATATATATATATATATATATATATATATATATATATATATATATATATATATATATATTATGGGGGTTACCTCAAACGACTAAGCTGCTATGAAGCAATGAAGTTCCATACATAAACTTTTTGGTAAGACTATTAGTTTATTTTCACCAGTGAGCGGAATTCGGATCTTAAAACTGTTTTTAAATGTAGATTTTTATTCCGCCTAGAGGCGGAATATTTGGAATGAGATTTTAGCACCAGGAGTACATACTCAGTGCTGTGAGCCACGCCAGGTCCTATGCTTAGCATAGGCCTAATATAGAGCTCTTTTTTTTCTGCCCATGGGGACTAAAATTGGCGAGACTAAAGTAAACCTAAACTAAAAGTCGCAATTACTACAGTAATCTGCTATGCTATACCTTAATTTTAGGCTCATTTTAAATTTTTTTTAATGTGTAAAATTTATTTTTAAGCCGCATTTTTCTTTTGCCACACCTGCCCCCCCCCCCCTGGTTGTCTACAACTTGACCGACAGTTTGGACACTAGCCAGCCAATAAAATATTTATGCAAATTAGTTTGCAGTATCGCTCCAATCAGCAGCCTTGTAGTCTACGTACATGAAATAGCAGCCATTCAACTTGCAGTGGGAGGAGTTTATGTACAAAAATATGCAAATTATTTTTTTGAATCAACGATTAGTTGATCAGCCTGAATGCTAGAGAGTGGCTGTAAACAGGCAAACATATCAGAGTATCAACATCGAATACCTTGGTACTATGTATTGAATGTATAAAACTCAAATTACAATTAGTGGGTGAGCGCCGAGCAGTAGGTATTGTAATTTTGCTTATGCCATGATGTTTCCTATGGCAATACCTAAACGTCATGATGAAATGATAAGGCTCGTCCTAAACAAGTTTGGACCAGTAAACTGACATAAGCAGTGAATTAGCAATAATTCAACCAAATGGATTTAACATCTACCTAAAGTCCCTATTATGTACTCTTGCTAATACCCTGGTTAGCAGTTGGCACATGTAGCGACGACTATTACACCTTTTCTCATGACGGCTAATCTCCGGTGACAAACTGAATTGCATATGTCTCAACAGTGATCTGAACTTGAGCAAAATTTGATGCAAGCTATAACTGTTATTGGAATGGGTAATATGTAGGTGTTTTTGTGACATATTTTGTTAACGGTGATTAATCCAGCATCAGCTAATGCGTGCACCATGTATTTTGCAAGTAACGCTGGCATGATTTCACGCTTCTGTGACGGAATTTGCCCCTTTTAGGGGCCCACTTGTTGTATTAGGTTGTTATTTTTAGGCCTTACTCTTACTTCCACACAACAAAATCTATGCGTACTTAAGCAATGTGCAAATTTGACTTTTTTCATCGCAAAAAGTACAATTTTCTTTACGTCCGTATTATGAATTTCGATTGAAACTCCGGCAGTCAACTTTTTGTGCATGAGACGCGCATATAACTCAAAAACGGTGCGTCCAAGACCCTTGATTGGCTGATTACGTTTGGTTTACCATAAAATATTGAATTGTGGTGGAATCTCTATTAAATAGTGACTTAACGAGCTCTCTACTACGTACAGTACGTAGGTTGAGCAATGGTCAAAAACCTAGAAGGTGTCCGACTGAGGCTACCTAGAGAGATTACTCTGGGCATGAGGATTGAACATATGCACGTAGCGCCGTATATAAGCTTGTTACATACATATGCATACCTAATTAAATGACTTCGCTGCTAAATCGCAGCTATTTGGGCCTTAAAATCTCCAATTGTCACTGGCGAGCCATTGAGTCGTGGCCGCAAAATACGTGGCGATCGAGGCGAATTGGCTATATAGCCAAATTCGCTATCGCCGCAATAACCCGGGCGATACAGTATGAACAACGATCTGTCGCAGCAATCGCTGTGACTGCAGCTGCTATATTTGACGAAAGTCAGACAAAAGATAGCTATCGTCGCAAAAAGCGCCAGTTTAAATACGGTACAATAGGTTTAATAGGGGCAGTTCATTTGGTGATACATGAAAGTGTCTCCCATATTTCAATACCTATCTATGAAAATCTACAACTGTAAGACATAGCTGCCATAGCTAAAACAGAAACTTTCCAGATTCCAGTTTAGCAGAAAACAACAAGCAGGCATCATGCTAGCTGAAGAAGTCCTGCGACTGTGAAATTGTTGTGGTATGAAAACATCTTTCTCAGCAAGCAACCACTCATTACAACGCGCCATGAATTATGGAATCAATTTTAAACTGCGGTAAACCCACCGCTTTCGTTTTTACTAAACTAATAGGGTGGATTTCACAAAGGTGGTTTAACTAAACCATGGTTTTACGTACGTTTTTATATGATTTGCACATAATTTCATTACGAAATATCGTCTGATTCGTTACGAATTTCCTAGATTTTCTTAAACCATGGTTTTAGCTCAGCTGAAATTTCAGCAAAACAGAGACCTACTGTGCTGCAGGTTTCAAATTTGAACTGCGCTAAAACCATGGTTTAAGAAAATCTAGGAAATTCGTAAAGGCGATATTTCGTAATGAAATTATGTGCAAATCATATACAAACGTACGTAAAACCATGGTTTAGTTAAACCACCTTTGTGAAATCCACGCATAGTTTTTTGGAATTTACGTAAGCATTCCTCACCCGTGTATCTACATGTTCTAGCAGCTTGGATAACCAGAACGGCAGTCACTGAAACAATATAAATCAACAACCAATTTTAATAATACGCAATTTTAGGGCAATATTTTACAAAAAAACATGCGAAAATTTAGTTTCATTAGTTTTCCAGTTAGTTTCATTAGCTGAAAAACGATGGGGGTCCCCCTGAAATGAAGACAGCGCCGATCTGGTGCTGGCAGTTTGCTGAAACGAGGGGGGGTACCCACTCCTTCCTGATTTGTGGGGGGCCGGGAATCATGACATGTTTCCATTTGGGGGGGTGCCCCCCCGAAATTAAAGCGTAAAAGCGCTATTTCGGTCCATCGTTCCCGCCGATTAGCTAGAGTATGACAGAGTGTCATACTCTTCCCTATTGTGTACTCTTGATTATACCTGTCAGGCAAACGATCTCGAAGAAAAAGCGCATGGTCGCAGGACTGCAAAGAAGTTATCAATTAGCTATGGATAAATTCTCCTGCCACGTCTGTAGTGATTGTCCACCTTAAATGATACCAAATTTTTATGTCAAAATTATTTTTACAAAAAACATGCATAGTTAGGAACCTCTCTGCTCTGTGTGACAGCTTTTGTTGGGCTTCACAAACGAGATTGTGCGAAGCCTACAATGCGTAGTTAACTAAAACAACATGCGATCGTATATACAGTCCTGGCCTCAAATAGTGTCCTTCGTGCGTGTGAGTGCGAGTGGCCATCAGACACTATTCCATAACCTAGCTAGAGTGAACCTAGAGTGACCTTTTGTCCCAGGTCACAGCTAGCAGTGGCTTTTACACATACGTATCTAGCTAGGTAAGTTTGCTTTACTACATAAGCACGAATGTAGAAGCCAGCCAGGCTGGCCAAAGGTCAGCAAAGGTTAACTGAGGACTCGAGTGGACCACACGAAGTGGTTTCAGCTTACTTTCGTGTGAGAGTCCGAGTAGACATCGTGTCAACTTCGAGTAGAAGGACACTATTTGAGGCCAGGACTGTATGTAATACACATTAATAAATAGGTGGTTCCCGTTTTCTATTGCATTCAAAAACGTTCTGAGCTTACTGCAATGTTGAGTACTTTTTTGGAATGCCAGTCTCTACTCCTCTCCTACTTAATGCGACAAATATTATAAGTCAATTGTCAAAATAAGTTCAATAGCAAAAAGTCACTACGGAATCAGAATTGGAAGTGTGGGCTTAGGCCAATACAACTTCATTAGTCATTACTGTAGACATGCAGTTTTCAGTCGTATAAAACTTGTAAAATCACTGACAACGTGGATTATCACAATTTAAAATTGTGCTGCATAGATTACGCTTTTCAAGTGATACAAAAGAACAATAAAAAAAAACATTTTTGATTCTTAGTACTCTATTTACATATGGTTCTTAAATTCTGATTCTTAACATGTGTATGTTAATTCAGCGTAAAAAAAGAAAAACCAATGTAGTAATCGATTCAGTTGAATGAAACTAGGTAGCTGTAAACAGTAATCAAAACTTGAACAAAAAAGGTTGTTATGGCGAAGCATTCACACAAAAACATTCAAATTATGGAAAAGAAAATTGATAATCCCAATATTTACAACTAATACCGACAATAGTTTATGCGGAAATTTTGTAAAAATATTCTGAGAAGAAATTAAACAGGAAAAATGTGAAACATTTCCGAATTTACATAAAAAAGTTTCATGTAATCTCTCTTCTGTATTTCTAAAGATAAATTTTAAAAATGAAAAAATAACATTCCATATGTTACAAAAAAACGCTAACTTATAGAAATTACAGCGCATTACGTCTCAATACAAATAGAATTTACCTGGAAATGTTTTTCCATGAAATCGGCTATTATTTTATCAAGGATTTTATACCTTGGTTTTTCAAAAAAGGAAATTTACACAGAAATATGCTACATTAGCACTTTAATGGCTGAAAATTCCACACATTTTCTAATTCGAGTGAAAATCACCTTTACAAGCGTATAGCTACTGAACACTGTTCTTCTTTGCATCGTTGTTCATAGCAATTTTTGTTTGTAAAAGCTGTCTTGGTCTTGGCAACGCCGCCACAGCTCTGAGTCATACAAGTAACTGTTGGAGCTGAAATAACTAACACTTTCGACACGTCTAAAACCCCCCAAACATCTCCGGATCCCCCTCACGTTCCTTCTAGAGAAGGAACTCTTGTTTTGAAATTAATTGTTCACAGCGTTTAACGCTGCTGAGCAGGCTGCATAGCCAGTCTGTTTTGCGCGTATTAACCTAACGCTAAAGCTACGGTTAATTCTCTTTAGTCAATATTGAGCCAGAGACGACGCCGAAGCCAAATGATGGTCCTCGGGCTGCGGCTTGATGACGAAGAGCTGGACTCCGATTTTGAGGATGATGCCGAACTGGAAGACCGGCGGCGACGTTTTCGGTATTTGTGGGACCGATGTGCCGGCTGAGCTGGGGCTTGAGCAATGTGTGGCAGAAGAGGCTGGGGTGCCGGAACGGGCGCTGGAAAACTGCCGGTGGGTGGCGCCCAATTTGCAAATTGGAAAGGAGGCCATCCGTGGAAGTTGTTTATATCGTTGGATGCGGGTGCGGCTGTGCTGGTTCGATGGTGCTCTGAATCACCCTCTGTGGTAGCCTGCGCTCGGTCTGCCACCTCTTGAGAAACGTTGGTCAAGGCTGACATGGCTGTTTGAGATAGATTGTCGGGCTGATACATGTTCGAAACAAGCAGAAACTGTTCCGTACCGCAGAAAAGTACGTTGCAGTTAACAGAGTTTGGCACGCTACACAGCAGAAAGCAAGCGCTGAACAATGAAATCCCGCCCAGAAGACTATTCTGGGCCAGCTCATTTGCATAATCTGCACGAATATGCAAATGAGCGCACGCGTCGTCTATGGCTCAAAATGACTAAGTACGTATTTTCAGCTTGGGATCTGCCTGCCGTTTTGTCTGCGTATATGCATGCAAATCAATAATCGAGATAGTGCTGTAGTAATGTACTTTTTCAAAATCGGCACCGTAATGTTTCACCAGCATTATATAAGAGCGATTGGAAAACACTGTTTATCGCTTCTTAGAGCTGATTTGCTCAGCTCATATCAAAGCGTAATTTTTGAGCCAAACGACATGATGCAGCGGGATGCTTAACATCCAGTAGCACTGTTTTTGTACGTACTACGTAGTTAGATTAGATAGGAATAAGCTAGGTACGGGGAAGGTATCTTGCCCCTTTTGGGGCCTACTTGTTTGATTACCAAGCGTTTCACTAAGAAAATCGCTCAAACACAAAAGCACCGAAAATTGAACGTATTTTTCAGTAATTGCTTTGCTAACTAGCCCGCAAAATTGCATACGACAAAAAGGTAACTGCAGAACCACGAAAAAGGGTGTTAAACTTACAATTCAGTTGCGGTCTGGCCAAGGAAATCCAAGATTCCAAGCTTTGTGGTCTTCTCCGACTTTGGTAAAACTTTGTGATGTTCCAGAAGCTATAGGTACTGTAAAAATTGCATCATTCGACTACCCAACCCAGATCATCCGATCATCCATGATTTTCTCATTTTCAATCCGTAGCAATGATTCTGCAGTCAACCAACACTCAACAGACACGAAAGGAAAATTAGACATTGACCCAGCCTTACACATTGATCGTTGTGACAGTACACCCATCCTTACAAATTGATCGTTGTGACAATACATGTATCGTTGAGACAGTACACCCATCCTTATAAATTGAGCATTGTGACAGTACATGTACAACCTACAGCCGTTGTTACTGAACGGCAGTGACAGCCAACGAAAAAACTGCGCTGACTCTGCTTCACGCCTATAGGAGATAAAAACCAAGAGTACATAATCAGAAGCGAGCTCCTTTTCTGATTAGCCAGACGCCGACGCGCGTGTTCCAAGCAGCAGTCACGTAACCATAGCAACCATCGAAGACATGTCTGCCAGAGTTCTGATTGGAGCACATGCAGCACGTGCTCTCTTCTGATTGGTTATCTACATTACATGTTTACTGAAACTCAAACATCTGGGCTAACGAGCGCATCTGCCTGCGCTAGAACAAACCTACATGTTTGCTCAGCTGAACGATAAGTTATGCCCTTTTTCCGGTGTTGTCCCACTCCTGCGCCCGTCAAGTTTTTCAACCAGTTCAGTTTCCAATTCCTGCGCTAATACCATTCCTGCGCTATGTGGTCCATTCCTGCGCTGGGTGGTCCATTCCTGCGCCAGTTGGATTATAATAGCAATAAATTGCAAGGGTGAATTAGTTAATGTAAGGGAGCAATAAAAGTTAAGTGAAGCGTGACCTCGAGTTACATACAGAGTAGGGGTGTTTCAGTTAACTGATAACTGATAACTTTTTTTAAAAAAGTTATCAGTTAAAGTTAACTGATAACTTAACTGATTTAATTTCTCGGAGTTAACTTTAACTTTAACTGAAATTATTTTCAGCCTTTAACTTTAACTGAAATTATTTTCAGCCTTAACTTTAACTGATAAGTTAACTTAACTGATTTGAACTCCAAAAACTGATTTAAATCAGTGAACTGATTTTATTTTCAGTAAAGCCCGGTTCATACTCGTCCTTAAGGACACAGGAACAGGGACAAGGACACATTTCGGTCAAATGCTGTGCAGAATGGACAAATGCGTTTAAGCTAATTACTTGCATACGGTCTAGAAGTGTCCTCAACTATCGTCATGCAAAAAAAATGGCATATTTGGCCTTGCGGTTTTTCTGAAATCGCTTAGGGACAAAACGACAAGGACAAGGACAAGGACGAGTATGAACCGGGCTTTATGCGTCAAAATTGATTTTATTTTCAGATAAGCGCATAACTGAAAATAAAATTTAAGTTCAGCATGTAACTAGGTAACTTATTTAAGGAATTTCAGTTCTGCTGTGGGAATGTTACGTGGTCAAATTTTAATAAACTACACCACACACTGGGCGACGTGCACAAGGGTGGTTTTAGTCAAGTTTTTTTAACGTGCAAAAGGTTTTGTTTTGTTTTTGTTTGAAAAAACCTGATGAAAAAGTGCAGTTGCGTTCAGCTTTGCGTTTGCTTGGTTAATAATGTAAAGTTAATGTTTAATAAATAATATTACTCTCATTGTGTCTTTGATACTTGGTCAAATTACTTGCAGTCAATTAATAAGTAACATTTTGTGTCCTGGAATACGTCCAAGTTTAGCTTAATCTAAACTTAATCCAAGCTTTATAATTAATACCTTGACCTTGAGTTGACCTTGACACGCAACAAATTTACTATTACTATTGGCGCAGGAATGGACCAGCTGCTGTTAGTCTAAACACGTGCCCAGCGCAGAAATGGGAATGTCTGTGAATTGAGGTTTAATCCGAGTCCAATTAAAACCAGCGCAGGAATGGGGTAGCGCAGGAATGGGACACAATCCTTTTTCCTGTTGGGCCACAGCCCAACAGGTCTTTAATTTTGATTTTGGTATCTTAACACACTGCTAGCGTAAAAGTGTCAATGTGCGGAGTGTGTTTTACACGTCTCTTATCTCATCTTTGCATCTGTCACAACGACAATGCCTTGTATTTTAATAAGTTGCTGCTTTCGTGGTTGTTCAGAAAGTAAAGCCAAAAGGCAAAAAGTTTGACAAAAAGTAATCCACTAGGAATCGACGATCTCCCTTCACGGTTACGGACCAATTAAACTCACCACTCGGCTACAGAGATCCGTGAATACCTGATGCTTCACACTAATAATCATAGGCATTCAATTTGAAATCGCAAGTACAGTACTATTACCTGCTTCCAAAGTAAAACTACAGCTACATTTTACAGAGAAACTTAAATTTACAATGTAATTTCATCAGTAAACATGGAAGTTCAATATGATTATTCTTCATTTAATAACTTCATAGCCTTCCAAGTTCCTATTTCCCTGAGATTTTGCAGTTTATTTGGCTGCAAAAGGAGACGCGTATTTCGGGTACTATATAAACTACATAAGAGGGTAATCGCTGGCCCAACGGGTTTACGATGGCCTCTGGCCAATGTACTTAAAAATAAATGCTTGATGCTTACTGAATACTTTTGCCGAAAACTTAGCTTGTTTCGAACTGTACCGACCTACCTCAGTACAGTCTACGTATACATGTATTCTGACTAAGGACATCTAATAACGCCTGAAGTAGGTATAAACCGAGCCAAAGCTGCTGTTGCCGTGGTGCTCACTGCTCTCCTATAGCCCCCCAGATGAACATGAAATACCTAATGAATTTTCAGTGTCGTCGATGATCGAAGATCGAACCGAAGCTAAATGAGTCTTAATTTTATAAATGTCAACATATAACCAAAAGAACATATAAGCTGTTCCCTAATAGTGTGCCTATTATCAGTGGAAGTGCAGTATATACATTCATTAGTAACGTAGCCTTTGTAAAGAACCTTTATTAAGTGCAACAAACATTCATGAAGTGTAACAAACAGCAGGCAGACATACATGTAATGGACAATATTGGTGCGGTAACATTGATAAGTTATCATTGATCATGCATATTTTAGAATTTAGAAATTTAGAAACTCGAGAAAAAACAAATCCAGCCAAATCCAGGCTAAAAGTTGGGCAAGTTGTCGGTCCTAAGAACGTTAAGTTTGTAGTATATATTTAAACTTGCGTAATTCCTCAAACATTTCTCAGTCAGTTGCGCTGCATTTATCAGTATCAGTAAAAGCTATATCACAAAACATTTGAAGGGAGGTAACGATGGGTTATTCATGTTTGCCACTAATTGTCAACGCTATCAGAGTATCAAGGATTATGTACTGGGAATGGGTTTGGAGGTTTCACCCAATTTCCGAACACAGAACACAACTTCACCTCCCCCCCCCAGACAATGGTGTCACCTGCCTCCCCAGTCCCCTTCTCTGTAAAATGGCTCACAAAGCCGAAATCGGTAGCTCACTTAGCAACCCTACGAGCAAAAGTAGACGACAAAGTTTCTCCGCATACCGCACCCCCCCTCCCTTCATTCAAGCATCACTCCCCCTTCCCATACAATTTCTACCAGCTCACGCATGATCCCAAGCTATCATTTACAAAATATGATGGCTTTGGACATTTAACACGATTTATCAAAAGTCTGACAAAAAATTGCTGAGCCCTGAGACAACAAGTCAGAGAGCGACTACTTTCTGTGCTCTTGATGATCAGGATTCGTTCTTTTCGTACTAAGACCAGGGGTTTCGTTTTGGCTCAACGTTCAGCAATTTTAAGCCAGACTTCGGTGAAGTTTAAGAACTTGAAAATCCAGAACTTGAAAATCCTTAACAGTGGCATTCGTATTTTGCTGAGACACGATAGTGAATAAAACACCCGTGTGACAAAAGCAACAAACAGACATTTGCCTTGCTTCCCATCAGTGAAATAACAATCCATAAATAAGGATCTAGCCACTCAAATTTCACGGTAGGTTGTTACAGATCATTCATATTAGCAAGAGTACATAATAGGAAGAGTATGACACTCTTCCTATTATGCCTACGGGCGTGCGTCCAATGCGCAGCGCGAAATAGCCCGTTTATGTACGGTTTTGAGGGGGGGGGGTACCCCGCCCCTCAACTCAGCACCCCGTCTTCTGTTGTGGGGGGGTACCCCCCCCCTCATTTCAAGACACTGACAAGGACTTTTGTTGATGTGCTGAACTGAGGGGGGGGTACCCCCCCCCTCAACTGAAGACGGGGTACTGAACTGAGGGGGGGGGTAGCGCAAAGACTTTGTCAGTGTCTTGAAATGAGGGGGGGTACCCCCCCCTCAACTGAAGACGGGGTACTGAGTTGAGGGGGGGTACCCCCCCCTCAGTTGAGCACGGGGTATCGAACTGAGTAGGGGGTACCCCCCCTCAGTTGAGTACGGGGTCTTCAGTTGAGGGGGGGTACCCCCCCCCCCTCAAAACCGTACATAAACGGGCTATTTCGCGCTGCGCATTGGACGCACGCCCGTAGGCATAATAGGAAGAGTGTCATACTCTTCCTATTATGTACTCTTGATATTAGGCGAATCCTTATGTCCTTTTTCATATTTTTCAAGGGAGAGCCAGCTCTCACGGTCATGACAAATCCGACCATTTGGGTATTTTTCGAGGCAATAGACTAGATTTCCAGCCCGGATTAAGTTGTTGCTGATCCTCCGGCTTAACCTGTTGAGTTCCGGGAATTAGCTGTTGACTCCCGGACGTAACCGGTTGACTTTCCACATTAGGCTGCGGATTAGTGGGATTAAGTTTGGGCTGTGAAGTAGCAGGATTAAGCTGATACTTTGCAGCATCAAACAAACCAGAAGAATTTCCCTCAAGAGCGCTGCTGCTAGCTGCGTACCCCGACGACCTCGACTGTTGAGCCACAGGATTAGTTTGTAAGCCACCAAAATTAAGCAACTGACTAATCGGATCACCCTGCAGACCGGTGAGATTAATCCGACTAATAGAGCTAGCCGTTTGGTTAGCTGGATTAACAGGGTTAGTAGGATTTGGTGCACTGACTGTGGATGGCAGAGTTTCCAGATTAAGCAGATGACTCCCGGTACTGAGCTGTTGACTCGTACAGCTAGATTTCTGAGCCCCGAGGTTGGATTTCTGATCAGCGGCATGATACTGTATTCTTGCCGGGTAAAGGAGGTCACCCATAGGATTAAGAGGATTCTGCTGATTACCAGGATTAACACTAGCTGCACTTTTCAAAGGTGACGACTGAAGAATACTTGAGCTCGAAGAATAAAGCAGTTTTGCAACAGGCTCGGTCTCCTTAGAACTGGGATTTACTGTCTTAAGACTCTGACCCGTACTAGTTGTCTCTGCAGCTTTTGATAATAATGGTTGACTATATGCCGCTGACTTCTGTGGTGAGCTGAACAGACTTGAACCAATAAGCTGAGGGTTGACGCAGCTTTCTTGCGTATCCGGCGCAATAGTTGCTTGTTGCGCCAGGGCCGTCAAAGAAAACGCAGCAGGATTAGCTAACGACTGCAACGCCAAACTTCTTAGATACGCACTAAAAATGGCATCCGCTGACGTAGTAGTAGCAGTAGTAGTAGTAGCTGTCGTTGTAGTAACACGCTGTTGAGCCAAAGTGGCAAAAATTTGAGACAAAGGATTAACAGGGATGTTACAAGTTGAGATCGGGTTAGCCTGTGTTTGAGGCCAGAAAGACGCAAGGTTACTCTTACTAGTCGCTGTAGTAGTACTTGTAGCAGCAGTTGTTGCCGTGGTTGTTGCAGTTTGATTGCTAGCAGCTAAAATTTTACGCAACCGTGGGTCTTGTAGCAGCTGCTTAGCCGGCGTCACAGGAGCACTACTAGTTGTGGTAGCCACAGGAGTGGTAGCAGCACTAGATAAGGATACAACAGGGCAGCTTATAGACAGAGATCGTTGTGGGGATATTTGTGGGCTAGTAGCTGTTCCACTAAACTGTGGTGGAATTTCCAGTAATGGCGTCTTACTGTCTGTTGGTTTGGTTCGCCGCATAGGAGCCCACTGTCCAGTATAGCCGCTCTGAGACCCAGGCGGGGTTAACTGCTGGACCACAGGTGATGTGGGACCAGTTGGGTGTCCCATAGTGGGATTAGGAGGATTAGGTGGATTAGGCGGACTAAGCATGCTGGCCGTATAGCCATGAAGACCGACTGTGGCGACATCTAGCAAAGTTCGACGTCGCTTCACTGGGGGTGACTGGTCGGGATAGGTTGTGTGACTGGAGACTATGGGATAGTTCGCATAACTGTGGGTCATGGGAGCAACAGTTGGGGTTGAAGAGGTGGGTGGGACGGGCCATGCAGATGCCTGAAAATATAAAAGTTGCGAGCCAATAGCTGCTAGTCGAATAACTTAAAAAATGAGTAAAAATGGTGCAACTAAAGGGCATGAGTTATGCTGCATAACCTGGAAGTATTGTCTTTCCGGGTTTACACACCTTTAACAAATTTTTTCTGAACAAGCTACAAAAAACTTTTTGAAGTATAATTTGAAATGTCGCCAACAATTAATTTTCACACATAAAAGTTACTCCTCGGAACGTAAGGAACGTAGGTGGAAACTGCGTGTTTGAGGTTTTTGTGATTTCTATGTAAATCTTTGCGCTCATGTAATCTTTGCGCTCACAAAACAAAAGTTACGAGTAATACTTGAGCACGATTTTTTGGCACAGCACTGTAAAGGTCAAAATTGCCAGACATGTCTCTCACTTATTCAAAAATTTAATTAAGTGCGGAGCTTTTTAGTGGATTTTAAGTACTAGACAATACGTTAAATTTTTTGATGCTTTTGTCTTTGAGCTATTTTCTCAGTAATTAGACTACCCAGTAATTAAAAAAGTGGCGGAGATGCCTGTGGATTTTAGATTTTTCAATAACCTTAACAAATAGTTCTAGCTTCAACAGGTAATCATATGCTTCAAGAACGGTGGCGCAAACTTTTTGTAAAAACCAACATTTAGAAAGGACATTATAATTCTTTAAACGCTTGTAGCGGAAAGAAGACCAAAGATCAGCTTTGAATATACTTTTAGCCAAATTAACTCTACCTAGCACATAAGACGGTTGCGATTTGAATTTGTAAATGTTGATGTATGACCTTCCTAAAAACACAATTACCCTCCTAGATCCGGTTCATCTGGCAACAATAGCCCCATACCTATATAATTACCCAAATTTTCTGACTATGTAAATTTACACGGAAAACTAACTGCAGGTAATCACCCATACCTGCAGCTGCTCAGTGTTCTGTGACTGCAACTGCTGCGTTGGGTGAAAAAATGTCTGCACCACACTCGCACTGGGTTGCTTGTCAGCGGCGCTAGCCTCAGCCAAAGCCCTAGCTTTCGCCGCATTGGCTTCAGCCTCCAGTCTGGCCGCTTCGGCAGCTTTCCTGGCAGCCTCAGCCGCTTCAGCTTCAGCCTTGCGTCGAGCTTCTTCTTGTTGCTGTCGGGCTAAGGTCTGAAAGATATCGTTTGTAAAGAAAATGAGAACATAAGGGGCAAGATAGTACAGCGTTAAATAACTCGGGGTGGATTCGAACCAGCCATCTCTGGATCTGCAGACTACCGCTCTTCTAACCACCTTGAGCAACTATGCTTTCTAACAGACAAGTGCAGTCCTCATTCGATTAGTATAATCAAGAGTCCATAATAACAAGAGTGTGACACTCTTGTGGACGCCAGCTTGGTCGCCGCGGACATGCTGCGACCATTATCTCCCGAACAGCTCTTCTGCTGAGTGAGGAGTTGTTAAAATGTGAGGCTTGAGTGTCAATATTCCACAGGAAATATTAAACGCGGCCATTATTTGTGGATAAAAGATTTTAAATCTCGATTCATGTACACAATTACTGCTGATTTGCTCCAAAGTCTTACTGGTGAACGTGAACACCTTTTGAACTCAACAAACATGTATGTGGAGCGAAAAATTTCTATTTTACGACGTCGGGGTGTCAATATTGAGCACCTGCCGTAACTTTTCAACAATAGAAAGTTTAATATCACCGTCGTTACAGATCAGCTCCTGAGTTGCTAAAAAAATCATCGTAGTTAATACTGTATTTTACAAATTAATTTTAATATAACTCCAATTCACGCAGAGTGAAATATGCTTTGAAAAAAATAAAACAGGTTTCTCGACCGTGAATCGAACCCGAGACCTAACGCACCGTGAGCGCGAATCAATCCGCTAGACCACCGGGCCACGTGGTTAAATTGGGAAGAATTGGTAATTATGCACATTATCTATTTTATACTACTATTATTACCAATCAGTGTATCATACCGAACTGGCAGCATGTAAATTGTACGAACAATGTTTCATCGAAATTTGCAATCAATAAAAAGGGTGGTTGAAGTCGATTGTTACAGAATAATTAATAGGATATAAACTATCCTAAGCATAATGATAAATATAATAATCCAGTTTTTAATGTACCAAACCCAGTTTCAAATATACCAAACGAAAGCTCATAACCCGCTTATCATTTTTCGGTTAACTCCTAAGCTTATTCTATTTATGGAAATAAAATTAATTTTTGGAACCAGTCCATAGTGTTAAATATAACAAACAAAATAACTTAAACTGATTTTAACTTACCATTGTCGTAATCCCCGTGGTGTAGTGGTTAGCATCGAGGAGTCTCACTCCTCTGGTCGCTGGTTCGAGTCCAGCCGGGGGTCGTTTTTTCAAATTTTTAACTTGGGGTTTTTTAGAATAACGAAAGTATTGCATTTCGATCACATACTTGCGTATAGATCTAAGGCATTTCTTCATCAGAAATTTTCTCAAATTTTTTTGTCCTTTTTGTGATCCGCGTATTTGCTTCACGTACATAGATTCCTAACATGCCCGACGCACTAGACTTGTAATAATAATAATAATAATAATAATAATACGCAAGTGTTACGTAAGTATTTCTTAGCTTCCGCAATTACAATATTTTTGGAGTCAACCAGTTCAAGCCCGGTTGACTCAGATGGTAAAGCGTCTTGTCTTTACTGAGTATCTGATTTCAAATCAGAGGTCGGTGGTTCGAATCACCCCGGGCAAACTTTTGATTTCGGAAGTTTGTCGGAAGTTTGATCTTCTGAAACTGCAATTGTTCAGGCATAGTGAAACCGACCTACCTGCCCCGACAGTGTAATTTAACGTAGGAAAATCGACCTACCCGAAATTACATAGAAATCTGAGAATCTGAATATAGTATATACGCGGCCCCTGAGGGGGCCGCGTAAAAAGGCCACTACTGTGGGGGGGTACCCCCCTACACAAACGAAGGCATAGCCCTCAACTGTGGGGGGGACCCCCCCACGAATGAAGGCATAGGTCTCAAACGTGGGGGGGCACCCCCCACAAATGAGGGTATACCCTCAAATGTGGGGGGACCCCCCCACGTTTGGTGCAACCTAAAAAATGACCCGGAGACGCCCTGCAGCCACTTTTTGAGGTACAATCTCGTTCCCCGAGGGTTTTTTTAGGTAACGAACTCGAATCTGGGGTCTATTTTTGTCACAATGGACCCAGTTGACCAGGGTTGGCAGTCTCAGTCTCGGTCTCGGTCTCGTAAAAAACCCGAGACTAGGCTGGTCTCGGTCTCGGTCTCGGTCTCGGTAGGAAAACCGAGACCTGCCATAGGGTGGTCTCGGTATTTCAGATAAGACTTAAAGTTTTCAAAATTTTTTAAAATCACGAAGATTTTTTTCACAATATATATAAGTTTCCAAATAAAATTATTCCAAGCATGAAATGGTCACAACTGTCTGCTGTAGAAATGTCAGTCACCGGCATTCGGCAAACTGACTTCAAGATTAAACTTTGTACATCAAGCTATTAGTTAAAGTTTGAGCTAGAAGGTTTGTCTGACTTAGCGATGTTGCATTTGTATGTGGAACCCGAACCTCTCAAGCATGTTAAACAGTAAAAATACTATATCATTTACCAAATAGTGCTAACTTCGTAGCTGATTTGTAATTAAAAATTTGCTGGCTTGTGCAACTTTACGAAGCGCGTATTGGGTTGGGTGGCAGTTTAATTAAATTTTTTTGAGCCCTAACCTCTCAACGCATGTCAAAACGTTAAGTATATGAAAAAACCTAGGCACAATCAAAAGCTTTTTGGGCTATGGCGTGGTTGGGGCATCAAACCTGTCCCCCACATAACTGTGTCAGAGGGAGAAACTTTTCTGGTACGTGATGGTGCTCGCATCAGAACTTCTGACAGTAGCACCGCTGCTCCAGCACGGACGATTCTAAGCTGGCACCTGAGTCAGACTGCCAAAATGCCAATGTGTGCAATTCACTATAAAACACCCTGTGGTATGCGAGGAAGTGTGCGAAACTTATTAAAAAATACAAAAAGTTGACAGAATAAATAACAGGAAAATAATCCTAAGCTCCGGGTCCGGCTGTCAATCACTTACTCTCATGCATCCAGTCGTTTACAATGTTACGTTTCTCTCAACGTCGCAAGTCATATATACACTCATACAACCTAATGGTCACTTTTTTGTAACTTAATCACGAATTTTTTTTACATTTCAATTCAAAGTATCTCAAATTTGTAAAATTGAAACTTTAAAAAAGGTCCCCCAAGGGCTGGTCTCGGTCTCGTAGGTCTCGTTTGGGTGGTCTCGGTTGCCTGATCTCAGTCTCGTTCTCGGTTGCAAACCCGAGACTTGCCAACCCTGCAGTTGACCCCCACGGGCTAGGGGCAAAGTGCCATTAAGTCGCACTTATGAATAGCTAAAAATTTGATTGGCTAGATTTCGGGTCATGTGACACATCGACACATAGAAAGCCTATCAAAATGAAGCTTTATGTAGTGACAACCAATGAAAGTTTTGATCACGCGTACATAGCCGGAGAAATTTATATCATGTGCATCCAGTCAAAATTTGTTGAAAACCTTGTGAAGAAAAGGACCACCTCAAGTTCGTTTGTCAGCTCAGATAAGCAAAAAATTTTGCATCTGCAAAATCAGCTGTTTTTCTTCTATCTGTCAATGTAAAATTGGATTAAAAGTTTTAAACTTTTCAGCTGACTTTTTTACAAAAACTGTTGACGTACAAAATCAAGGGCAGTTTTCAATTATGGCTAACCGGCCAATTTAAAAGTCCTATTATGACTAAAGATGCCATTTATGGACAGCACTGTTTTTCATGTGCGGATTGACATGTAATTTGTATTCCATGCTTTATTTTTCGTCTAAATATCTTTCATTCGTATTGTCTTCTATTTCCTTGATTATTGATTTACTGCAGTTATATTTTGAAACTGCTGGGGGCTGATTAGGACATATACCTACCTACCGTAAGTTTTAAATTACATATGTTACAAACAAGTCAGGTCAAAAAGTTCAGTAAACTTCGTATTCTTGATTGGTGGGCGAATAACAGAAAGGACCCGAAAACTCACTTGCTTGGACTCCCTGGCCTGGAGGATGTTACAAGCTAGGGGTGGACGCGAATCAAAATTTTCGACACGCGACTCAACCCAACCTTCGGCTTGAATCAAACCCTCAACCCGTGAGTAAACCCAGTACCTAACCCGCTCCATACAAGTCACAAGTCGACCCGCGCCCCACGTTGACCCAACGTTTATTAAAATAGCGTATGTACCTGATGATTGATTGTTTTTTATAATTTCCATAATGTTCATAATTATGTATGCACTAAGGTACGTTACGTTGCTCACATTGATACTTTAGCCCATGGCACTGCTTGGCAGTATTACCTGTTTCTTAATTCGTATCTAAACCCGTATTCGTAGAATTGGAATCCGCCGTGGCGCCGTGGTAACTTTTTCAAGTTTTGCGTATCAGAAAAAATCAGCGAACTGCCCATCCTGAAGTGGGTAGTACCCGCGGGTTAACCCACGGTTTAAATTTTCTGACCCAACCCTACCCACGGGTACCCATTATGACCCGCGTCCACCCCTGGGTGTAACAAACAGCAGAATGGAAAGATAGTAACCTGCATATTTAAATCCAAATGGATTCTAGACGAAAGTGGACTCCGGATTCGTGTCCAGGGGCCAAAATAACCGTTATACATGAAAAATTTCAATTTTTGAAGATATGACACCAAGTCGGTACCGTTTACCGTAGGTCAACTGGGTCCATTGTGACAAAAATAGACCCCAGATTCGAGTTCGGCACCTAAAAAACCCCCGGGAAACGAGATTTTACCTCAAAAAGTGGCTGCAGGGCGTCTCCGGGTCATTTTTTAGGCTGCCCCAAACGTGGGGGGGTCCCCCCCACATTTGAGGGTATACCCTCATTTGTGGGGGGGGGGGTCCCCCCCACGTTTGAGACCTATGGTCTCATTCGTGGGGGGGGTCCCCCACCACAGTTGAGGGCTATGCCTTCATTCGTGTAGGGGGGTACGTTGTGGCCTTTTTTGGGAGATAATGGTCGCAGCATGTCCGCGCTGCTAGGCCACAAACGTGGCCAGTGTCACACTCTTCTCATTATGTACTCTTGGTATAATCAAGAGTACATAATAGTGTCTCACTTTATATAGAAGACTATCTATCTTCTATATAGAGTGAGACACTATTATGTACTCTTGGTATAATGCCCGATAAATATACAATGAACCATTCAATCCGTATAGTCTGACGGAAAGCCAATAAAGAAAAGCATCAAACCAACCTTGAGATACTTCTGTTTAGCAGATTGTAAATTTCGGCAATAATTGATAGCGTTTGCCAATACATTTTCATTTGTCTGAAAAAAAGATTTGCATATTATAAAATATCACTGAATCTTAGCTGAAGTCTTTGGTTATGTGGAAAATGAAGTCACCCCACACTACTGTCAGTTGTCCTGATACCACTTTGATACTGTTACTGTACACATAAAATGTGAGTACATTCAGATGCCGGTACTATTCACACAAAAACGTACAAAGATCTCGCGGAATTGCATAAAGACAGGTACGAATCGAAATTCAAGAGACGCTTGTTTGATCTCAAATTTCAAAGCTACGAACAAAGGTACATAAATTGCTTGTGTCTGGAAGGACTTCTTCGCCCATTAAAGTCTAGTTCGCACGACAACAGTTAGCTGCGAAATATTCACTAACTTGTATGTATCTGTGAATTAAAATTTCTACCCTTAAGAACAAGCATAAACCATGAATAATCTCAGCCTTATTGACTCCGAAAAGGTCTAAATATTATTTCACCTGTCTCCCAGTCATTCCCCGGTACACCAATTTCAGCAACTCTTCCCACATAAAAATCAGTTCCGCGGAATCCTGGGACCCCTTGGTCTGCCCGGCCACCCGCTGCACATCAGTCCAGGCCTGGTATATGTCAATGCAAGCATCCTGCTTTCGTAGCTTGTCATTGGCTTGCATTGCTTTCTGGAATGCTTGTCGTAATAGACCGCAAGCAGCCACCGATGCTTGCCGAGCGGACTTCACACGATCACTTTCCAGAAGGTATTGCCTACAATACGAAAAAAATAATATCACAAAAAATACTTATTTACGTCTTTTTCAGAACCAGTTCCAACTCGACAAATAAAAAAATGAAGATATAAAAAAATAAAAATACAACCCATCCTGCCTTATCTAAATCTAACGGCGCATTTTTCAGTGTTCACTGCGAAATAAAGAATAAAGTATGCAAAGCACTTAATTGATTGTTTGGCTGAAGCTGAAAACATTTTCGTTCTTGTTTTGCTTGTATACCGTTTATAGTTTCCTCCAAGTATTAACCAGCATTATGATTATACATTATGACTTACTGTATCGACGAAAGTTAACAACTGACTTGTAACAGCACAATATTGGGTATCACACTTCCCGGAGGTGGAAACCGCCCTCCCCCTAAGCTTACTAAAGTTTTGACCGCCTTTCCTCACGGACGCAATTTCGCGTACTTTTTATCCAACAATATCTATTCTTGCTTCCATTTACTGACTCTGAAAGTCGGAGGAAAGGCTCTTAGCAAAAAATTGCCCTCACCGGGATCCTCGTCTTTTTTTCAGACTCCGGTGGCCCCTACTTTCTCCCTCGAAACAAAATTTTCCTCTTCATCCCCCTTAGCCCAAGAGCTTGTATTGCTAAACCCCACTTTTCCAGTCCCGGCTTGCGAGCCAACTGCGTGGTCAAATGAACCAGCCCGTGGTGATCTCGTGTGGCGGTGAGAATGCGGATCAACAGCTGCACGCTGCGATTCATGTGCTGCGGAAAGGAGCCAGCCCGATCCAAATCGTCCGACGGAATCCGCCAAAGGCCCTGGAGAACGCATCATACAGATCACAGGTGCGCGGAGGAGACATAAGAGGACACGAGTCTCGACTATGAAAAACTACTGATAAGGGAGTCATCTTTAAAAGGAAAAATGTATATTTTGACGTTTTTCTAAACACCTTTTTCAGAAGTGGGTAATTTTAGCGGACGGATGCTGGATGCCACACTCGGCTGGTATTTCGCCCGATCCGAATACACCGAGTATGTGCATTCATCTCTCAAATAGAGGGGGAAATTAAGTAGCATACACACAGGGTGACATATCAATCAAAAAGAAGCTGGTTTACTAGGTCATCAATTATGTACTGGCTGTATGTATGAACTTGAACAACCTCAAGTATATATTGATACAAAAGTATTTAATAATTCATTTATTATTTTTCAATAATAATTTATTAATCTAAGAATGCCATTATTTAATATGAACTAACTTGAAATAAGTTGTTATGCCGTTTTTCCTGTAACAGCCCGTGTCCGGCGTAAATTTCTCTTGGAGCAAGTCCCAACAAAAATGCTTTGGCGTACGGTAAATTCTAAACTCATAAAAACACTACAATATTGCCAGTGTCTCATGACAGTCAGTTAGATGTTCAAGAATCTATTTAGTCAAGAGTAGACAGCTCACACATCTAATGCCAATATTAATTTAATTATAATAATATATATATATATATATATATATATATATATATATATATATATATATATATATATATATATATATTATACAGTAATTTATACGCATTACACACTGTAAGTTACGCAGAGTGCTAGTTTATGCACGCAGGTTTTACGTGGCAGTGCAAATAGTGACTGAGTCTGAGTGCACACTACAAAATGTTATATATAACGTACTTATATTACGACTGTTTTGAAATATACAGTCACTGCGATAAGTCAATGACTTAGCGGCACGCTGCAGCTGTGCAATAACTAAATCTCTTTATTGTTCGAAGATGGTACACAACAGTATGCGTACACAGATGCGCACCTTCATATCAGCAAAGCTAACATGCATTCTGGCCAGCCAATGCAAAGCTTTGTAGCTGATGACAAATCGACGGGCGCAGAGGCCGAACGCGTCCACACAGAATCGCAGTATATCCCGTTTCTGGCTGGGCAGGAGGGCAGCGCGACTGGTCGAGTCATCGCACACGACTGCGTCCGAGACTGCGTCCAACAGATTGTCCACACAGTCCGCAATGTCCGGCTCGAAACGACCACGGCATTCGTACTCGTCGCTGAAACAAACTCTTCCTTGTTTCAAAGTCGGACAAAAAAAGCTGCGACACTTGCTTTTTTTAGTGACATGACTTCTGCGACTATCTACTTGCTGTACTCTTGATAGTCGAAATCATCTATTCTCTTCTTAACGACATCACAGGTTTCGTTTTCTTAAGTAGTGCAACTCCTTTTTGTCGGACTTTTGATAATAACTAAATTCAGACCGGTAATTGTTGAACCCTAAGACAAAACAGGTGGCGTAATTTTTGTGATTTAGAAGTTTAACTTCTAATAAATTATATACAAAACTCCAGTAAATAAACCAAAACAATTTCAGAAACTGGTACCTGTCTCCCAAATCCTTCCTCGCAAAATGTGAATTGCGTAGTATTTTGAGAATACGCCAGGCAGCGCCTAGTTCAGCTTCGCTTAGACCTCCGCCCTTCTGTCTTCCCTCCAGCCACTTACAGACCACCACATGGGCTCGGTAGAAAACTTCCAGAAGCTCTAGCGAATAAAGCGACGGTTTTTGGTAGTAGATTGACTTGGGAGCTTTGGCGCCCGCCTTTACCAAATGGTATGTCGAGTAGACATAATGACGTAGGATTTCCAATAAGGGTCGACCCAGTTTCTCCTTCACTTTGCCCAGCATATAATGCTGTAGCCATTCCTCCAGGTTTACATCGTTTTCCGGACTAGCTTGACGACTGGGCGAAAGTTTGTGAGCACTATTGAAGGCTTCCAGAGCCATATCGAGCAATTCCTGTCTTCGACGCTTCAGACGCTCGATTCTGGTTGACTCTGGCAAATCGTTCTGAAACAATAACCATGCACAGATTGGCAAATCCTATACAAACCAAGTATAAAGTGGCTGTTATCATTTGGCTAGTTTTTGAAACACGTACAAAAATATATGAACCCATAGCCATTTTTAAGACTAATCAAACTGATATTACTTAATTGATATTACTTAACAATATACTCTTACGAAAATCTAGTTCTCAATTTTAATCAACTACCACGAATGCCCTAAGGGTCGATTCATATAGTCTTGATGTCCTTCAGCCGAGAAAATTACACAAACATACAGCTAACATAATTTGTTCATTGTGTAGGTTTTTTTTCGTACTCTAGCAGCAATTCCAGTAAAAATAAATCGCCGCTTCCCTTATTTAGGAACACATGTCCGTCCATCTTTCAGGGTTCATAACCAGGAGTTTTATGTTTAATATGTCATATTCACTCGAAAGTAACTTGATTTCACCAAACATCACTAACTCGACTGATATATCGAGAGATGAATGCCTGTATTTGATAGACAAAACCGCCATATTCCATCCAGAGGGTTTGGTGGGTGGGCATGAGGGCAGTGGCCTGAAGGTAGCACTTGATGGTCTGCTCGGAGTCCGATTCCACTGAGCGCACTGTGGCACGGTCAAACGTCAAGTCTACCTAAAAAATTACATTTTTTTGGGTTTTTTTTATTGGTGTTTTGGTTTCATTTTTTCCAAGTATAGCTGCGGAGCTCAACAATGACTTTTAACTATATTATGCTAGACAAAGTGGCGTTTTTGTTCCATACTTGCAGTACGCATTACGTTAAACAATGTCGTAAATTGTTGGCATAATAAGACAATAGCAAAAGTAAAACCAATAATTATAACAGTGGGCTGTGCACCCTTGCTTCGCTGAGGTCGGCAATCCAATTAGCTGTATATCCCACTAATGTGATTAAACTCAAATATATTTTTAAAATTTTTTTTCGCAAGCCAAACTACAAATAATGCTCTTTACGTCAAATTCCTGTCAGTATCTGCGCGTAAAAAGTGTCTCAATGGGTCACTTCATATTAATATACATTACATACAATCTAAAGTACTTCAAATGCTTTTTTAAAAAAATTATAATTTTCGCAAGGTATAAAAACAGCAGCCAAAACATCTTTTAACTGATTAAAAAACTTGACTAGTCCTGTTTAGCCTAGGACGTACTTAGCTAAAAAATTGTATATATAAGAAGAACAACCGAAATGGAGAGGACAGAAAAAAGTTGGTTGTCCACAGAGAACTAAAGTCTGACCTAAACCTGCTAGCCTCTAAATCTGAAACAAAGCCATATATACGCAATATTTCATTTCGAAAAAACATATTTCAGCCATCAAGAGTACAGCAAGTAGTCGCGAAAATCACACTGGCTGTTATGTCTCGGGATTCAGCAAGTTTCGGTCAGACTTTAGACTCATTAAATTTTCTCCTGACTACTTACAGAACTCAATCTGTCGAGCACCAGGCGAGCCCGGACCAACGCCAAGCCAGCCCATGAGTCGAATCGTTGTGGATTCAGGCACAAATCCAGCATATAGTATCGCACGGCGTCGTCTAAGTATTGATATTTCAGGTAGTAGTCGGCCAGCAGGTGGTACAGCTCACCGGTGACGGGCGTGGGAACGATGGGAAAATGGGGCAGGAATGGGATGGCGCCCGAAAGATAGTCCTCCAGCAGCGGCAGCAGGGGATCTGAAAAAATGGGACTTCTTTTTTTTCTCAAAAAAATGTAGAAATAAAATTTGATGCCAAGAGGTAGAGCAAATCTTCGACGCGCACATCCATCTGCGTTCGGACAATTAAAGGAGTAACTCACTCTTCTATGAGGTTTTATGAAAATGTCACACAATATTATTATGTACTATTGAACAACGATTTTTGTCAAATTGGCACTGTGTAAAAATGTTGTATACATAAAAAATTTACTGCGTAAATAAAGGGTGTGTTGTCTAAATTCTGATAGTGTGCAGTTTACCAATTTTGAACTAAAAATTTATTTTTGAACTGGTGGTAGTTAAGGTGGTAGTAACGTTTTCGACAGTTTTGCAGGAGTAACACTTGACAACTTACGATTAATTTTCAATCAATAATTTATGGTACGCATATTAATTTAGGAAACTATAAACTATTATGAGATAAATGCTTGCTAAAATAGATTGAAACAATCATTTTTAATTTTCATAGAAAATATTTTTCAGCCAGTTACGACAATTTTTCGCCAATTGTATGTTTAGCAAAGCCAAAGTAGTAGCTAGTCAAACCGACCGTTTATTGAAAAAAGAAAAAAATGACACACGGGCATGTCAAAAAACTTCAATTTAGAAGCCAAAACTTATCCTTCCGCTTTTCACTTTTTGAGATTACGTCACATTTATGTAACATTTCTTTTTGAACTAAAGCGCATTACACAAAAGTCCGCAAAACTTGACAACTACTAGAACGATTTTGTTCAAAATTTGAGATAAATTGGCACACATATATGTTTACTTTATGCTAAAATTTCAAAAATTTTGTTCGCTTACATTTTGCGTTACATTAATTTCATTCACAGAAATCTGTAAAAATGTACTTCCGTGGACTAAATCTCAAGTCTCGATGCTGCAATCTTTTCATGCGTTATTTTACATGTTTTTTAGACAATTTCTGATGTGTCAATTTTTTTATTTGTATTAATTTAGCCTATTTCGTGAAAAAATTAAATTCAAATGTTCGTATATTTTTCAAAATTCGAAAAAATTCAAAATTGAAGGTCCGTAACTTCTTTTCTGCATCATATAAATGTACCAAACTTAGCATTAACATTCACCCTGTTATTGGCTATGTTGGTATAAAGAATAAAATTAGTTGGAATTACCCTGCCAATTTTACAAGAAAAACATGAAAAATGCAAAAATTCACGAAATTTGACTACTTTAACAGTGTCTGCTGACTAGCTTGTTACAGATTTAAGCTAGATAATGTGCATAAGTGTAGTTTCAGTCAAGTTCTTTAACGTGAAAAAGACAGCTATTAAATTCATTGAGTCAATCAAAAGTTATAGCACGTTATAAAAACTGTCGAAAACGTAACTACCACCTTAAGTTTTCGCAGCGTTTTTTATTGTTATATTTTGTCGCAATTACTAAATCAATTTACAAGCGGTCTTTTGCATATTATTAATCAACGTAATGTAGCGTTAGCAGATGTTCGGGTGTTTTTACTATTTTTATGTCTTAGTCCAAATTATGGTTGGCAACCCACGAAATTGTCATTTATGGCTCCAAGGAAAATTATCGGATTAAAAATAATCTCGCTGAGACCCTTATCTTTACTAACCCCCAATTAAGTGCTCCATCAAACAACCCTTTTGATGTTGCCCACTACAGTACGCTGTTTTTCATTGGCTGAAAACATCTAACCTATCAATCTAACCTATCAAAATTGTAGGTGGGACTTCTCTTGATATATAAGCGGTACGATACTTAGAAAGAGGGCAATTTTTTTCATTTTTGGATAGGGCTGAAGGCTGTAGCCTGCCCCAGTTGCTTCTCTGGTTTTGCCTGATTAATTATTGAATATTTTATTAATTAATTAAACATATATTTTAATTTCGACTGGACATTAATTTTTGCTGAAGCTAGCGGCCTAGGCATTCGACGTCCGGTACCCATGACCAACGGACGTTACAACTGGTGTCAGAAGTGGGATACCAGACGGTGGACGGACGATATACGAGCCAGAACCTGATGACCACACGATAGACGACACCCGAGCCGATCCTACACGCCATTGGTCCGACGAATCGGCGACTGTGATCCCGGCCAACGCTGATTGCTGACCGACGGCTATTCTACCGGCTACCATCTGACGGCGAGGATTCAGGATTCACAGAGGACAATGACTGGTATTATCTGCCTGTAGACTGTGTATATTTTCTTAAGTTTGTATTTTTGCTTTACGTTTCTTTGCGTGCCATATTTGTTCTGCGATATATTCGTTTGGTAATTTGTCAAATAATTTACGTACGATATGCGCTGGTAATTTGTCTTTAAATTTACGCTATGTGCTAAATTTCACTAATTTTTTTAATCCAAATTTAGACTGAGTTTCAAAAACAGCTAAAAGTTTATAAAAGTTTGAATTGCGTAAATTAGCCAAGGAATCTTATGCCGTGTCTGTGATAAATTTGTATTACTGTGGGTAGTAATAGAGAATGCCAGACACTATGAATGACCACCCTCGCATCTTGGGAAGGCAACCTGAAGCATTAAAGTAAAGTAAAGTAAAGAGTTTATTTACGTAACAACCAATAAGAGGTTAGGAAACAAAACAAAAAAGAAAGACACTCAAGTTGTCAAAACATACAAAAAAAACACATAAGCAGAAATAACATATGGAGAGCACACAATGCAAGTAGCTCAATAGTAGTGAAGTGAAAGGAAAGACAACGCATTCAGATTCAACACAGAAAAAAAAATAAAAGCTATTCGGAATTAGCAACGAAGAGGTGGTTACGAAGGATAGGCAAAGTTGAAACAGAGCAACCATGAAGGCCTATCCAAAAGGTTTTAAAAACAAGAATATTTGTATTATAGAATCATTTTAGGTAAGAACATTTTAAAAACGAGTTTAAATTAATTTTTTTGATTTTATTCATAAAAATAGAAACACTAGGTGACTCAACAATTTCTGGTGGGAGGGTATTCCAAACAGGTACTACTCTAACGGAAAAGAAAAAGGTACGAAGATTCAATCTGGTACGAGGTATAGCAAGCTCGAAAGCATGACGTCTTCTACAAAAGGCAATGTTCGACTTAAAAGCGAAAAAAATCAGAAAATAATAACCCGGATTCTCCATGAACAATTAAAAAAACTAATTTTAGGTCTGCTAATAGTCTTCTTAACTCCAATGGCTGCAAATCTAAAACTTCCAATCTCTGTTTGTAACTTAAACTATTACAACCATGAATTTTTTTTGTAAAAAACTTTTGCACTCTCTCCAACTTATCAATTAGATAAATCTGGTATGGTGACCAAACCGGGGAGTTATATTCAATTTTTGGCAAAACAAAAGTTTTGAAAAAAGGTAGCATCAAGTTTTTATGACGACACTGAAAGGCTCCGAGGAACGCTCCCATAATTTTATAAGAACTGTTGACAACAAAATTACAATGATCACAAAAATGCAGATTAGAAGTAATCCAAATTCCCAAATCTTTGATTTTGTCAACTTCTGGTACAGGGGCTCGGCTCGGTACAGCCCCATTCAGAGGCTCGGCTGACCAAAATTTTAATGAGTGGATCAAACGTTTTAACCGATTTCTCCAAGCCAGCCAGATCAGAGATGATCTTCGAAAAGTGTCCTACTTAGCCAATTTCCTTGAAGGTCGAGCCGCCTTTTTGTATGATCAGCTTCCCCAAGATGTGCGTGCTACGTACGACCAAACTGTCTCAGAGCTAGCTAAAAAGCTGATTACACCACGGCTGGCTAACTTGGCAAATACTAGACTGATGGCCCGTGTACAGGGGTTTAGTGAGCCAGTCGTGGATTTTTCGTATGACATTCAGAGACTAGTTACTGAAGCGTTTCATGACCAGGAACTAGGGGCTCGGGAACGACTTTGTCTGCGCTTCTTTTTGGATAAGCTACGGCCTAAACTTCGGAACAGCATCATTTTTCAGCACCCCCGAACCTTCGATGAGGCTGTTGAGCTAGCAGTAGAGGCTGAGTCTGAGGGTCATTATCAGGAGGGGGGAGCCCCGTGGTACGACCGCATGGTCACTAGCTCCGATTTTCAGCAACCTAGTCAGAATATTGGGGGTAGGGTTAGCGCTGTGAGCGAACAGTCTGAGATAGCGGCCGAATTAGCTAAGTTGAGAACCACCGTCCAGGGGCTACAGAGTGAGCTGAGAGAGCACAAAAAGAGTGCAGCAACTGCGCCCCATAGCAACCCTCCTTTTCGTCGGAATAGCTACAGTGAGAACTACCCCAGAAATGGAGCTAGGGGGTTCAGCAAAAACCAGTTCACGCGGTCGGGCGATCCTGTTTGCAATAACTGTGGGAAAATTGGGCATATTCGATCGCAATGCCGCAGCACCTATGTCCCACCCCAAAGGCGCAGACAAACCGTTCCTGACAGCAGAAATCGAACCCAAAACAACGGTTCTAGTGGCTACAGAGGCCCACCACGGAGCCAAACGGGAGGCTCCGTAAGATACGTAACTGACGCTCAAGAATCAGAACGAGCAGATCTAGACAGTGAACTGAGTCAGCTACGTAAGGAAATTGAGGTTCTGCAGCTGCAGCGCGAAGCCTGCAAGACGATGTCACCGGCCGAGCGTGTGCCATAACGGCCAACGTCGGTAGTCCGAAGACGGACAGTTCTGAAACTTTAGCTGCAGAGCATCTACCAGGGGAGCCACTGCTTGCCTCCAAGCCAGACGAAAAGCCCATTTCGATCAGGGGAATGAGATCGGGTCAGAGGCTAACGTTCAGTTCATTTTTTCTGGCTTTGATTTTCCCGATTTTTCTACTGGCAGGATCGACAGAGGCTTCCCTAGCAGGGCATTTGCACTCGTTCACGACCCAAATTCAGGCTGGTTATGGAATAGCTATGCAACCATCTGGATTAGCTATTACGCCTAGAGATGTGCATTATCTTCCGATAATAGTGCACGGCCGACTACCAAAATTTATGACAGAGGAGTTTCAAAATAGTAGCCTCAACTGTCCCTTCCGAAAGGAAATGCACGAACAGGTAGAAGAAGCTATTTCAGAGATGGCTGACGCTTACCGTGGCCTACTAGATACGGAATTTTACAGCTACCTACAATCCAATTTGTGCAAAAACTCTGAAGGGTTATGTTCGACCCCGCACCGACCAAAACGATTCATTGGTGCATTAATAGCAGGTGCATTTGGTCTGGCAGGCACAGGCATAAGTATTGCTAATAGCATCCATCTAGGAAAGCTAGGCAATAAGGTAGCCGCCTTGGACTCGACTATGAACAGAATCATTGCCCAAAATCACTATCGCGACGATATACTAGATAATATCATAGTCGCAAGTGAGAAGCTGTACGTAAGTATGCACAAAGCTGTCACCAACTGGCAGAAAACCAGCAGGAGTTTGCAATGTCGTCTAAGCAACCAACTTTACAATACGAACGCTGTCTTGGCTGTGCATACGGTGAAGGAGGATTTACGTCGTCTTATTGACGCAGTAATGTTAGCTGCCACTGAGGGTCGCATGTCACCGGACATTATGGACATGGTAACATTAACTAAAATTTTGAGCAAAGAGCCAGCTTTAAAAGATGCAATATCTGTGTATTACGTATAAGTTCAATTAGACGGTGGTCGGTGACATATTAGATTGTGGACGGATTAGAATTTAAATTGTTGTACAAGATTGTAAGATAAAAGTATTAACTAGCTACACTCATGTAAATACTGTACTATATCAATTATGTATATACGTATTGAGTCTGATCTGTGAAAAAGCTGTCAAGCTCAAACTGTCAGTCTGCAACTTTCAAATTTTATTAAAGCATTGTACAAATTACAGTAGCACCGAATTCTTGGTTAGCCAGTAGATTAGGCTTTTTCCTGTTTATTACCTAAACTATACCACTATGAGTTAGTCAGGCACCAGATTGCTAAGGGCTGTAGCCTGTTGTTGAGGGCTGACGCCCACTGTTGAGAGCTGTAGCTCATTGTTCTGTCTGTTTGCTAATTGCTTATAGCTGTAGCTAATTGTTGTGGCTGTTTGCCGATTGTTGAGAGCTGTAGCTCGTTGCTGTGTTTGTTTGCTGATTGCTGAGGTCTGTAGATCGTTGCTCTGGCTGTTTGCCGATTGGCGAGGGCTGTAGCCCAGTGTAGGTGCCCGACTATGTTAGTTCAAAATCACTGCTTTGTATTAATCTGTTGTTTTCGACTTTTTCATATGGTAAGGGTGATTTTAACAGTGCTATGTCATTTCAGATATTTAAAACGGCTTTTGAGCAATTCCGAATATAAAAAATAAATTTAAGCTATATACAGATTTTTTGACTTAAATGAAAATGGTAGCTTTGTGTTGCGGAGCAACACTTTAAAGGAAGAGGGTGATGTAACGTAGGGAATCAGCATACGAATCATAATATCTTAAATTTGTAATTACGTAATTATTGCACTGTATATATGCTAAATAATTGTGTTACCTAGTAATGTCATAGATTCGGCTTGTGCTTTCAAGTTCCAATAAAAACTGATAGTAAGTATATAAATTATGTTGCAAAAACAGCCGCTATCTTTACAATCTAATGAGCCTCACGAAATTGTCATTTTGGCTCCAAGGAAAATTATCGGATTAAAAATAATCTCGCTGAGACCCTTATCTTTACTAACCCCCAATTAAGTGCTCCATCAAACAACCCTTTTGATGTTGCCCACTACAGTACGCTGTTTTTCATTGGCTGAAAACAACTAACCTATCAATCTAACCTATCAAAATTGTAGGTGGGGCTTCTCTTGATATATAAGCGGTACGATACTTAGAAAGAGGGCAATTTTTTTCATTTTTGGATAGGGCTGAAGGCTGTAGCCTGCCCCAGTTGCTTCTCTGGTTTTGCCTGATTAATTATTGAATATTTTATTAATTAATTAATTAAACATATATTTTAATTTCGACTGGACATTAATTTTTGCTGAAGCTAGCGGCCTAGGCATTCGACGTCCGGTACCCACGACCAACGGACGTTACAGTAATATTTACAAAATTGCAATTTTTCAAGTGTCGATAACACTTGTAGTGTGCACACCTTTCATAAACTTTTCGGGGTAACTGTGGATGGGTAAATCAGTGTTTAGATTTTGCTGTGTAATTGAAGCGACCGCTGTTTTTAAATACAGCTAATTTCACAAATAACCTTGACCTCAATTTTAAAAATGTGTCCTACTAAATACTACACGAAACTCTGTCCTCCTACTTCATATTATATTCGTATTTCAAAGTCTCAAAATCACAAAAAAATGTTTTTAGGTGTAAAAATCCATTCTATACTTTAAATTACTACACCACACACTTTCATAGTATAATATACAACATACCCCTAATTTACACAGCAAAAACTTTTATGTATACAATAATATTTACACACTACAACTACGTTAACAAAATACTATATACCTGGTTTCATAGTTTCCGGCACAGCGTCGACAATTCGTCGAAACAAAGCTTCTATTTCTACATTAATGGTATTGGCCCCTGTCTGTTTGCTGTCATCGAATTCGGGCAAATTTTCGGGTTTGAAAAATTCAAAAAGGGTGCCGGCCCGTCGCCAAATGAGGGGGACCGGGGGGCAGGAATGATCCTCCAGATGTCGTTTCTTTTTGGCCGGAAAATTATACAAACAATAGAAACACTGTTCTGCCGCGTTCAGCATATCATCCTCACAGTTGGAGGGTAATTTCGCTGTGATCAGGTTGTGTCGTAAACAGTGCAGAATTTCGTCTGAGAAGAGTTTCAAAAGTTTGCCCTCAACTGCCGTACACTTGCCCCATTTGCACAAAGAGTTGTGGGCAAACAGCAAAAGCATCAGAGATTTCGTGGCCAAAACAATTCGACCACCCGTGGCACAGCCATACCAATCTCTGAGATAGTCGGCCGATAGTTGAGCTTTCTCAAAATGGGCACACAGCTGATAAAGAAGAATCCATGAGTAAATCAATAGATCATCCGAAACCAAACTTTCTCTTGAATCGGTTCGCTTCGAGCCTCCAATGGTGTCAAGTTTGCAAACCAAGTCTTGCAGCTGATGTACGCACGGACGAATAGTTTCAACTGGAACCTGACTCAGTAGGCTTGACCTAATGCTGGCTAATTCAGAAACCAAGACAGCAGAGTCAGTCAGAAAGTCCACAATTTCCGAGCTGCTATTTTTGCAAAACACCGCACCCGTTTCCGTGATAATTTTCAGTAAACTCTTGACCGCTTCCGCTCGTCTTCTGAGACTAAGCAGGGACATAACCAGTAGCATGCAATTTTTCAGATAACTTTTCTGAGCCTCTAAGCCGGCCATTTCGGTCAGATTTCTATCCTCCAGAGCACCGGACAAAATTTTCACTACCAATTCCAAATCGCCACTGGAGTAGATATTCTCAATATTCACCAAGCTTCGCTGTTTTGTCACGTGATCCAATTTCGCGGTCACCGTTTCGCCAGAAATAATGGAATCCTGTTCCAAAATCGGCACTTTAATCCAAATAATCCGATCATGATCCTCTTTTTCGCATTTAATGCGACTCGCCAAATCGCTCAAAAGGGAATCTGCCTCCGCATAGTCGCGTTCAAACATGCAAAACAAAGCTCTAAGCCAAACTAGGCTTAGGAAACTTCGTGAATCCAAAGGGCAAAGGTTACCATAATGCCACTGAAGAAGCTGTGAAGCCGCCCGAGCCCACGAAAGGTCAAAGGTCACTGAAAGTTCCATATTTTCTGGCCAGGTCAAACAATAAGCTCCAGTTTTCACGTTCCAACCGATACGCAAAAAATGCAACATGACGTTTTGCAGAGGTCCATAAAATTGGTTCAGCTTTTCCGAAGGGTACTTTTCACCACTCTCAGCGACTACGGTAGTGTGCTGTTGCCACAGCATGTAGCACTGAGCAAAGGCTACTCGCAGGGCATTTTGACTGATCAATAAACAGTCACGTGATGCAACTGCTACTAAATAACTTTTCAGCAAATCCAGTAGGCAGGTAGATTCTTCAGCACACACTTGGATCCATTGCAGCACGTGTTCTGATTCCAACGCTGACGCTGAAAATTAACAGAATCATTAAAATCCGTCATGTTAGCACAACTACTATGGATCATCCGGAATCCTTTTCATTATAAATACTTTGCAAAGTAACAACACCGAAATAGCTAATTTCAAGTGTTAAACGTCTGAAGAAACTAGAGATATAACCTTAGTTAACTCTGTAAGCGGTAAACTTCAGCCAAAATTCAAAATCGACTGATTCAATAAAGGCGGTTCTAGCTACAGTCGCGAAGGTGAAGCGTGAAGGCCTGTACAATCAAAGTAGCGAGCCGCCACACTAACTGTCTGCGTATTAAAAAATCGTATTGGATTCTACGACGTTCTTTCACAAGCCCTAAAAAATGTTTTCGTAATCAGCCTGAGCCTAAGCTTTAGCCTTAGCCTAAGCCTCACAAAAAGCCATCCAAAATCCTTTTATTCTACTACGACTAAGCTTACTATATTTGGCTTGTTGTGCCTCTTTGGACTTGGCACTTTTGCGCACAGTCACGTCGTTCGATTCATCCCCATTAACCAAAGCAGTCGGAATACTTTTCCTAATGCGACTTCTTAGTGATTCTTTTTTCTGCACGTCTTCTAGACCACTTTCGCTGTCATACAGGCCTTCCAAAATGGAAAAGGGCAGATGTCTGGCTGACCGACGTTTATAAGACGTCATGCTGCTTTCTTCTCCATTCCACAGTGAGCCACAGAACTCCGTTTCTAAAATTAAAAAAACAACATTATTATTTTTTTTTTGCGCTGGAGGCTGGAGCCCATTTGGGTTTTAACAGGTATTTTTCTGCAACAGCTTACACACCAAAATTGGATTTTAACAGCTATATATTTTTCTGCAACAGTTAATATCAAATTTTGCCTAGACACAAACGGGCGCGGTTACGGACAAGTATGGACTGGACTGATTTAGATTTAACAGGGCTACAGCGTCTGACGTCAAGAAATATGAAACATAATCAAATGGAGATCAGATACGTCCGATCGCAGTTAAGCAAATAAGCTTGAAGGAGCTGAAGGTTTCCTCACTCTCCCTCCACCAATACATATATCCCTTTAGTACGGCTAAATGGTTACCCCCTGTGCTATCACGCCATACACATCTGTCGAAGGAAAGGGAATGCCCCAATTTCGAAAGCAAAAAAGAAGACGCCGCCCGTAACCAGTCGTTTCTGTCGACATCGAGATTACTAACCACCACACCACAGCGCTCAACTAGCGTGAAACTTATTTGTCATTTTAGTCCCGGTTAATACTTGTCCCTATCGTTTTGTCCTTGAGCGATTCCAAGAAAAAGGCTTGGCCAAAAAAGCCACCTTTTCGGGTGAATAAAGCTGTGGTCACCTCTAAATCGTATTCAAAAAAATTAGCCGAAACGCTCGTGTCTAAATTCTTCACAGACAGCTGACTAAAATGTTCTTGTCCCTGTCCATGTGGTCTTAAGGATAAGTATGAACCGGGCTTTAAGCAACCCATCTCAAGTCAGTCAGTACCAGTGGCATTCATTTCAGTGTCAGCCTCGGCCCCGCTATCCTCTGTGTCCATGGCCGCCTCAGTGCTAGAGCAGGCGGACGCCGGGCCCTCCTCGCCAATGTCCGCCACGGGACGGTCCAGCCAGGGCCGGACGCTGAGGGGCGAGACAATGCTGCAGTCGCCAGAGGCCATCAGCTGGGCATACATGGCGATCAGGGTTTGGCCGAGAGAGGTCCAGCTAAAAAACAGCTACTGCTGAGGATAAAAACAACAATAATTTACGTGCCTATTTGCAATATTGACACGCACACGGTCATGGTAAATATTATGCTCACGTAGTGTCACAAATTGTGGGTCAACCGCATGGCAGTAATTGGTAACGTACATAGGGGGGCAGGTATGTGGGGTATCCACACCCCCACCCCCTGAAGAGGGTCGGCAGTCGGCACCCTTACCCCCCCCCCCCTGAGACAGCGGGGAGCGGGACCTCCCCCCCCCCCTTCAACCCCCCACATCCGCTTAGATGGCCAAAAAAGTACCCCAGAAATGCGCAAAAAATTAAAAAATTGCTGAAAATTTTCGGCTGCGGCCAAAAAACAGCCCAAAAATTAGTTTAAAATCGAAAATTCGTGAAAATTTTCCGGCCGTTGCGGGAAAAAACCAAAAGCAGTGACCACACCCCCTTCCGTCAGGCGTCGGGCACCCCCCATTTTACCTCAAAAAAGCAGAATGTTAACCATTTGTCCGTAATTTTAACATTACACTCGAAACAAAAACTGCATTTTGTCACCACTAGTCCACTACCGCACCTACCTCAGTTCAGGTAATGCAGGGCAACACACGTCTGCAATTGGTAAGACTTTTGGGAATTGTATTGGGTAGTATGTCTCCACTAATCCTTCCAAGTCTTGCATTACACTCTCGGTCTGAAATGAAAGAGAATTATAGTAGTCTGTTATGAGAGAAAATCCTGTTTGTCGTCCAAAAATGGAGTAAAAGCAAGCAAAATATAATCATTATGGGCTTTTTTTACCAAAAGATTCAACACACTGATAACGCACTCCTCAAGCAGCGTTTCAATACCTGCAGTGTTTATTTTAAAAGCAAAATAATATGATAGTTTTGTTTTTTAATTAAGGATTAACCTGATTAACGCGCTCGTCAAAAAAACCCACTTCAAGCTGCGTATATCGACACTATGACTGTGTTTTCAAATGTTCGCCTCCAAGTCCAACCGCAGAGCTTTCAGAGAGTTGAGACTGTACTCTGAGCACATTTTCGGTTTTGCTTTAACCGTTGAATTTCATTCCCGCTTTATTTGTCAGAAAATGTTGTATTTGAATTAAACCGATTTCAATAAATATAAGCGGAGCAAAACAACAAACTACTGACCTCCCGAGAAGAAACAGTTTTATCGTCCAGTATATCCGTCAGAAATCTGCAAAATAAAAAAACTGTAAATAGGGGAATATGACAAAACAAGAAACGCACAAGTAGACGTTCGTCCATAGTTCACAACCTACAATTTACATACCCGTCAGTGTTTCCCAAAATGAATAACAATAATTAATTAGCTATGGCGTACTGAGCTATGTTTTGAATGAATTTTCTGATGAACACTGATGGCGTGCAGGTGAATACACATTGATAATAATCACCCCAAAAACTGTTTACTCACAAAAATCCTGCTAGCTTTTTTTTGTTTTTTTGACAAACTAACAATCAACATATCCACAAAGAGCATGGACTTTCGTTTCTTTTTGGAAGGAATTAGACTGAATGAACCCATTTTTTGCCAGCCCATAAAAGCCGATAGTTTATGGTCAGAAAAAATTACTTCAAAAGTCACTCGGTTGCAACTTCAACGAAATGACCAGCAGCTACTCTCCAAGCCTCCTACCATAGACTTCCTGTCATTAAGAATCTATAGTCTTTAGAGCTCTGAAAATGAGTCTGATTTCACCTCGTCTTTGACAACTACCCTATTTTGCGTAATTTGATCAACTGACATCAGTTTTTCTTTCCAGCGGGGTTTCAGAAACTGGTGTCTGGCCAAAAGTGCCACCAGCAAGCTGCGGCCTCTACAGTAGTCTGGCTGTGAACGAAGTACGTCGCACAGCAAGGAAACGCAACCTAAATGTAAACCATACTAAAATAAATACGAAACGCATTATGTCCCAATAAAAAACACGTATTTCTTTCATTTCGTCTTCTATTTATGGCATTATCTCTATTCTATCCCAATTTGACAAAGTTACTATATATATTACTAATCATTTCTGCACTCTGAGTCTGATACAAGACAGATGGTGTGATTTTTGCGACTACTTGCTGTACTTTTGATGATAAAACTGTTCTTTCCGTAAATAAATCACGTGTTTCATTTTCTCTAGGGTCCAGCCGTTTTTGGTCAGACTTTAGCATATCAGTCTCTAGCATTATGACTCCTTGTTAGATCCAGTACAATTTCCCTTCCCTTGGTGGCTATAGCATAATTTGCTGCGGACTATGGCACGTATAAAAACCTGGCTTGAACAGAAAAGAAACGTGTGCATTTTTATACAGGTTACGTTACACAAATTATGCATACATTTTGCTAAAAGCCATGACATAACCTACAATCAATGTCCCCGCAGAGATATACAGTTGCAACCAGTTTATCAATAATCAATCGGTCTTTTGGATTCGATTCGTATCCCTGAAAAAAAAGTATTCTGAGAACACTCAACCGTATACGTTTTCTGAAAACTGGAAGTTACAAAGCAATAGATTACTACGTTGAAAATTACCATAATTTTTGTTTATATTACTGCAAAGATGCTCAAAGTGATTGTAACAATTAAACAGGCGATTTAAAATAGATGATGTAAAACAACTAAATACGATGATGTTGGTTTTCCTTCATGAAGACTGACCTGTGATTTCCTACAGAAGGAACAGTACACCAACGTGATCTAGTCTGAATTATTACTATTTTTAAATTTAAGAAAATAAAATTTGTCAATTTTAATAGTTTCATAAAACGTTTCTTGTTTCTCTTCACCACGTTTTTGAAAACATTAACCTGCTGCTTTACAGCCAGGGGCCTGTTGCTCAACTTTACAAATCTTACAATTGTAACAATTGTAAGTGCAAAATCAGGTGATTCGTTACGAATTCGTCATATAAATTCATTACAAATCACCTGATTTTGCACTTACAATTGTTACAATTAGCTGAGCAACAGGCCCCAGCTGTTAGTTTTAAATGACGTATCTATCTCCCTGGCCTAAAAAACGTTTTGCACTAGTCAAACGAAACCCCTAAAGCATTCCGTGTTCAGACTCACAGACTCAAAGGCAAATCGTGCCAATAATAGATTACGCGCTTTCAACCCCAACATCCCGAATTTGTACCACATCAAGGAATCTTCAGGATCGGTTTTGAGCAGCTAAAAAATAAACTTCATTAATTAAATTCCTGAATTTCTAATGGGTGTCTTATTTTTGCTGTAATACTGTGTCTTAATACCAGACACACCACCGGCCGACCGACCGGCCCGCGAAAATACAAAAATTTCTCTAAATTTTTTCCTGGAGGCTGCCGCCCCTAGACCCCTGCTGTTCTGTGGTTTATTATTCCTTGTTATACCAAGTGATATCCAAATCAGAGATATAATGGTGTGACTTGCTGGTTTCACAAAAATCTCACTCGTGTGTCAAAATCCACTAGCTACAAATAAAAACCCTAAAAACTTCTGATCAACCACTTGCCAAACTTATCCAGATTGAGATTGTGAGTCAAAATCTGACTAAAAAGTAAAACCTGCAGACAGCGCGACATGGAATGCTTTATGTGCTCTTGCTGAAATTTATCCGTTCGAAACCCACCTAATCACGTGTTCGTTTCGTCTCTAGTTCCACTAATTTTAGACTGACATTGTTTTCAACACTCAAAAATAAAATCTCAAAATACAATTGTATCCGATCATACCTCCACATAGAAATACGCAGATCGATCATAATCGGGGTCTTCACAACTGCCAAAATACTCAGCCAAATTCAGCAGGATAGCTCGTCTCAGTGTGATCAGAGATCGAGCACTTCGCTCCAACGAAACCGAGCCAGACGCACGAACGGCTGATGGCTGAAAGAGAGAATTTCTATTATGCGCTAATCGAATTGAGCTGATAGCGGTAATCTAATCTCGTTAATATAATCTGTGAAAAGCCCAGGGTTTTTTTTCAAAATCGGCATTGTGTAAATGTTGTGTAAATTAAGAATTTGCTGTGTAAATTAAGGGTATGTTGTGTAAATTTTTGAAAGTGTGTATTTAGGCATTTTTTCGGTAAAAAAATATTTTTTGCACTTAAAAAACCCATATTTTGACTTTGCAACTTGAACTACGAAAATAAAAATTATGAAGAATTATAATAGAGTGTACGCTGTGCACCCTATCCCTAGTGCCGACTGCACCCGAAAAACGCCTGCTACGCAGGTTTACACAGATCTGTTTCATCAGCCAGATCCTGCTCATTTTTTAATTCCGGGTTTAAAACCTGCCATGCAGCTTTGAAAATACCTTGAAGTATCACATACATGTGGTGTAACAGCACCAAAAATTTGGATATATACCCCTCCCCCCTGGTGAGGGACCCCTCCCATGAATCAACCAACCCTCCTCTCCTAAGACTGACGCAATTTTTACATTTGTTTTTCGATAAAAGTTAGGTAAAAATCACTTAAATTTCATCAAAAATAGCCAAGTTTAGCACGTAGAAACTGAAAATTTTTTGTTTTTGAGTCAAAAATAAGATTTATTTTCTTTATTACAAAGGGGTCACAGGCCGCAGTCGCCACATTTTTAGTTAATAAATTTTTAGTAGAAAAATAGGCAGTTTTATCAATTTTTGCGCGGAAATAGGGCTGTGTAAATCAGTGTGTATTTTTTTTTGTTGTGTAAATTAGGCGGCCGATGTGTAAATACACCCTATTTAACACAAAAAAACCTTGGAAAAGCCCCTATGAAAACAATTTCCATCCATGTGGATGTGATTGAGAGCAAAAAAATTATTTAAAAACAACGCAAAAGCATGAAAACGCCAAAACTAACTAAAATAAAGCTGCAACATTTTTACATCTGCAGGTTACAACCTTTCCTCGCTAATAAGTTAAATCACTACACTTGGAGTTTTGGACTAAAAAATCACTACACTTCCGCCTATGAGCTTTTGTAAATAACCCCCTCCTCATCTAATTCAAAAAGTCGGCACAAGAACCAGGTACAAAGCTTTTGATGTCTCTTAAAAGTTAGTCTAAAAATATCCGCCAAATCACGAAGAAAGAAAAACTTAATTATTCTGAAAAGTGGGAATATAACTACCACACTGTCAAGATAAGACAAGCCCTCTGAAATTCTGAAATTTACAAATATTAAAAAGTTCTATCCACTTTTTAAAAAAATGACTAGCTGAAGCTAGACAATAAGGCACCATGTGGTACATCATGATTTCAAAGTGATTCAGAATCTTATAGTTAAGTAAAATCAATGAGCATTAAAGAGACAACAATTACTGAGTTTAAAGAGATAATTTTCCGCAAATTAAAGTTTTTCCCATAGCTGCTTAAAAACATTAAATTATAATTTCAAGAGCTATAAATTTCTAGCTTTAGTGCGAATAGTTTTAATTTCCTTAAAAAAGTAAAGTTCACCAAACATTGATAGCTTACTTACTTTATTGAGCACAGAGCTACTTAGAAGACTCTCCAACAATTCTACGCCTTCGCGGCTCTGATCTTTCGAGTACAGCTTCTTGACAGCATCGTTGTATTGTTCTAAAGCCGCTTCTTCCTATAATTAAACCAAAGGATAAGCATATGTACCTGCAGTTAACTACTCGGTAAAGGAACTAGTAACTATATTAAAAAGTTTTACATTATACCCGAGCTGCCATTAATCACCGGGCTTCTAAAGCTGTCGTTGGACTCGGGTGAGGTGTTAATTAGTCCGAAAAAATGAAAGGCAGCCAACTCAATATAAATTTCATTGCGCTTGTTCTCTAGATCGAGCATACCAAATAGATATGTGTTAGTGTTAGCATAGAGATGGGTTAGATGTGATCAACATAGACTATTTCCTAAAAGCTAGTAGTGCATTGCAGGATCTACCAAATCATTACTGGTGCAGGCGACTCATCAGTGGAGCAGCTTACCAGTAATTTATTTTTGAACTTTATTGAAAAAAATATAAAAAGGTGTAAGTGGTTTCGTCGCCTCCTGCCTACTCTCAAGTGTGATTAAGTATTAGTGAAACACATATTTTGAAGTAGTTTGGCGCTACCGATGCTGTATTTGGAATGGACTTGATGTTTGGCACACACTAACGTCAAACGTTCTTTTAATTTGCGTTTACTATATATATCCTTTATTCAGAAGTTTTGGTATTAGTTTTTTGACGCGATCAATGAAATCTTCTAGATTGCTGAATAGATTACTAAATCGGTGAATTTAGTTGGAGAAAGTGTTATATGCGCAAGAAGAGGAAATGTTACCTTCCAGGTGAGGCAAGGATATAGTATCGAAATTAAAATTTATCACTATCAGTAGTTGAGTCCATTAACAATAACATAAAGATTTTATATTCGGCTTGGCAATACGAAACAGTCAGTAAGCTCTCAGTTTTTCCTTTAGCATTCTCATACATACATAGTTTTCATCGAGGCAATCGAATCGCAGCGCCTGCTAGCAATCATGCGCACATACAAGAGTGTTGAAAACTGAACAACTCTATTTCGAAGCGGCCTTTGACTTTGACTGAAGACTGTCGGTCAGAGACTAAGCGGCGGGTGGAGGGTAACCTAACCCCCACTTTCGAAACCGAAAAAACGGCTGGCTTAGGCTCACACATTAAATCTCATCGATACTGGGGAGACCCAGTTGCAACGTAATATTTAGCGACGCGAATCGGAGATTCAGTGCAAAGCGATCTGTGCAAGAAAAACTTGTGAAGGGCCGTCCCGATCCCGAGCGCAAATTTTGTTCGATCACTAGTATTTTTGTACGACAAATGAGATATTTTAGCTTTCATTAAGGTTACGCAAATTTGAATCGGATCGGATCGGATCGACCGATCCGGGCCTGGATCGGATCGGATCGGAGTCGCCAATCAAGCATCCGGATCGGATCGGCATCAAAATTTCGGACCGATCCGATCCGATCCACATCACTATTCACAAGTGTGTATATAACCAACCGCGGCTTCCTCGGTGGCCCTTTCATCTTCCGAGCTAGATTCACTCTCGCTCTCTGGGTCGCTGTCCAAGGGAACGAAACTGCACAATCGAGGCATCACCAAGTTCACTCGAAAATACAATACATTACAATTGCACGGTACGGTCCATGGATGGGTGTGGGGGTGGTTTAGCCCTACCAGAAGGCAACTTCACTAACCCCCCCCCCCAGAATGTTTTGAAGGTTAGGTTAGGTCACGAAGAGAAAATAATGGGTCACAAAGCTAAAATCGGCGAGTTACTCCGCACCCCGCCCTCCCCCTCCTCCAGAATTCGCTACCTGCCCAGTGCCCAGTCCCCACGTATATATGGCAGGGTTGGTTTTTTTCCGGAAAAAAATTATGGCCGGAAAAAAACCGGTTTTTTCAGGTTTTTTTCCGGTTTTTTTCCGAGTTTTTTTCCGATGTTCAAAAATGGCGGTAAATTACTTCATTACTTCTGGACTGTAATTTTACACTTTCCGTCTAGTAGCTTCATTATATATTATTTGCTGGCGACTTTTCAATGCTTATTTTGTTTTGTCTGCACTAGATAGATGAGAAAACACCCATATTGTAAGGTTTTCTATATGTCAAGTTTTGCCAATGTTAAAGCTAAAATTTCTGTTCTTGATAGGTTAAATCGGGGTAGGACCAAGGTGGGGGCAAGCTTGGAGTCACAAGAGTGGGTTATATATGAAATAGTGGAAACATATGGTCCTGGCATGTACAAAGTGTATCCGAGCTTATCATTTGCCATTCCGCCTTTAACAAACATACTTGCCTCTCAAAAATAACCAAAAATTTCGAAAAAATTTTAAAAAAGATTTTCA
>JASANF010005442.1:0-10379 GCA_030248245.1 Trissonchulus sp. WLG1_4
GCTACGTATGTATTTGGAGCAATACGTAACGTTTGCACTACTTAAGTTAACTTATATTGTTTCATACATTTATGACACCACTGAAAAAAAAGTGAAAAAAGGAGGCTAGACGCGAAGGAGGTGGAGCGCAAAAGAAGACTGATGCCCTAGCCTGGTCGCTGAGCAAAGGAAATTTTTCAACCACGTGGAAATGTATGGCCGTGATGATGGGTGGCCTTGAATCGAAAACGCGTTTCCGGAGCCATGCTCGCCTCACCAACACACGCTGACACTCTTGCGCTTGCCATCTGTCGTGTCACTGGCTGTCAATATCCAGACAGATTTTTTGAGACCGAGGCTGTCTCCCCTTCAGCTTTGTTGCCCGGCCCAAAAGAACTTTCAAACATAACGGAATTAGCAATTACATAAAATAAAACATCTATAATTTTTTCCCTGGGGGCGGCACCCAGACCCTTGCAACCACTATGATTTCGCGACAAGTATATATATATATATATATATATATATATATATATATATATATATATATATATATATATATATATATATATATATATATATATATATATATATTATATATATATATAGGTGCAACTGAGGCGGGGGGGGAAAAATTCAAAGTGATATTTTTTCACCGTAAAAACACGTTTTTATAGGTTTTCGCATGCGCTGAGTTCATTTTTAGCACTTTCCAAGCGAAAAAACGTTGATTTATACATTTTCGAAAAATTTCAATTTTTGTCGAAAATCATCGTTTTTCGACATACTGGGGCTAATCATCGAAAATTATGACCAATACAGTCGTAATACGAGCCTAAAGTTTGATCGTCATAAATTGACACATAATAATATACTTAATACAGCTTTGTTTGCAACATATTTAGCTCACTCATACTAAAAATCTTAATTTTGCCAACTAAAAAAAGAGGCTAAATATGCATTGTTAAATTGAGCTTACATATCAAAAGTTTTAGTTTCTTTTTGCGTAGACATTAAATTTATTACATTTTTCTAGAAAAATATGCATCTTTGGTCATAAGTAGCGATTTCTAATGAAATAGAACGTCATAAATACAATCTGAAAACGTCACTGATGCTCAGCACCAAGCTGGCACTGACAGTCAAAGTTAGGTTTAAAAGTGCAGCTTCTCTGATTTCCCGCGGTCGCCGGAGGTTCCTTTCGATGCAAGCAACTCAGTTAACCTTTGCTGGGCACTTGTCGGCTTCGGTCTCGGCGTCAGCCTCAGCCTCCAAGCGCTCAGGCTTGAGCTCTGCGGTCGTTGATCTTAACACTAAGCCTGAGCTAACACTAACTAAGCCTAAGCCTGAGGTCGAGTTACAAAACCTGCTAAGAAGCATAAAAATAACTTACTAGCTATAAAAAACACTTTCATGGCTTATATTTAATAGATTCCAGCTATAGCTACGAATTCTCAGAACCGTATCTTGTCGTACTTGATCATCATCTGGTGGCTCAGGAAAAGTTCTGTAGTCTTTACGAAGCTACTGAATTTAATTTACAAATTTTTTTCAGCATTTAGTAGCTTAAACCCTTCAATGACCGCCGTTTATTTTGATGCGATATTAACTGATGTCAATTCACGAAAAAAGTTCATGTGAAGTTTAATTTTTTGAACAAAGCTTGATTACCATTAAAGTTACGTACTTGGACTCTGGTAGCTATAGAACAGTTCAATTTAAGCCCCTGGCTTTGGGATGCTGGGGACTGGGATAGCTGGTGAATACACTTTTACGACTTATTGAGACCCTGAGGGGTTTTGAGCACAGAAGGGGCAACACGCTATTGAGCTGCAAGGTAGATTGGATTATGGATATGTTGTTGTGATGAGCAGAACTCAGGAAAACTAAACATGGTTGACTCAAGTTTACATTGAGTATTGATTATTTTTTGGATTATTATGTCCTCTCAAAGGCCAATCTGAAGCCATTTTTTCTAACTGGACCTCTGTTGACCGTCAAAACATATTTATGCATCAAAAAATAATAAGACATCCATTTAATACAAAACACATAAAACAACTGCCAGTTTGAAAGTTAGGCGGGCTCGAATTTGATTGGCTGTTGCTTGCTGGTTGCTTGGTGATTGGTTGCTTGAAAATTGCCTCGTGTGAACGTATTTTTGCAAGCAACTTCCAAGCAACGGGCGTTGCCTGCAGATTGCCTGGAAATCGCGTTGCCTGCGCGTTGCCTCGTGTGAACCGGCCTTAAATTAAAAAGTAACTGGATGAGATATACTCAATTAAGTTAATGAGACCTGCCGGTGGCGGAATTGAACTGGGTCACTGACGGTAAAAAATGCTATATTGGAGGATTCGTCACATTTGGGGTAAAAAAATTCGTTGTAAGTTTGTACTTAGTTGGCCACCCTTAGTATTACCAACATTGAAATTCAAAATCTTAACTTTTAAAAATTCACTCCAGGGACAGCTACCATATTCAGAAATCAGTTCAGAAGGGGTCTGAATTAAGCATGGCCACAGTTACAAAATTCTGTAAACGTTCAAACGCTCGCGTTTACAGATGAGAAAACGCGCTTAAACGTTTAAACGTTTAAACGGTCAAGCAAGCGAGTGTTTAAACGCGTTCAAACGCCTAAAGGGTTGAACAAGTAAGCGTTTAAACGCGTATAAAACGTTTAAACGATTATACATGCAAGCGTTTAAACGTTTAAACGCTTAAACGTTTAACCGCGCTTAAACGTTTAAACTTTTAAACGCGGTTAAACGTTTAAACGTTTATTTGCGTTTAAACGTTTAAACGGACTGAACGTTAAACGGTTCGACAACCGCGTTTTTTGAACCCGTAAACGTTTAAACGGTTACAAACCGTTTAAACGTTTAACCGCGTTTAAACGGTTCAAACCGTTTAAACATGCCCATGCCTGGTTTGAATTTCTGGGGGGTTGCTGTGGGTTTATGGGAGTCAATTCACCTCACTTTGTGACCAGACGAGTCTTCAGTCAAAAAAGTAGATTGTTGACCCTCAATAAGTCAAAACACATGCCTTTGTACACACAAGTTTTCGACCTTTGATGATAACTTCCATTCATAACTAATGAAGTATCAACAAACGCCATTTCTAAAATATTCAAACAGATCTCACCATTTGAACCATGAATTCCGGAATTTCATGAATTTGTCGCCCTGGGCATTGGGTCCCCTCAAGTGGAAGTGTGCCATGCCAATCAATATTCGTATCATTGCTAAACGTACGTACGTACGTAATATTACACGTACATTAATGTGACATATTTAACCCTTTCATTCATAATGTTGCTTCAGAGCAACAATTGCACCATCTCATACAAATCAAACCTGTCGGGTTTATGTTTCACAGAATCAGTTACTTCACGAGGGTGCCATAGATATCCGAGTGAAGCGAGCCGGTGGCCGAGTGGTGCGGCGTGACAGTCCTGCCATAAAGTTGTCATTGGGAACAGGCTCAGTCTGTGGCACCGGACCAAAACCAAAAGTAGAGTTTTTTAGGTAAAACAACAGGTAGGGAAAGACATGCACAATAAATGTCGTGTTCTTTCGATACTGACAAAAGTACATAATAGGAAGAGTATTGCACTCTCCCTAAAATGTTCTGGAGCTTGCGTCAGTTGACAACAGGTTAGTGAAATGAGAGGGTTACCACCCTTTCGAAACCGTACACAAAGGGGCATTTGACACTCCGCATTAGAGGCAAGCCGTAGGGCGTAATAGGCAGCATGTCATATTCTTCCTATTATGTACTAGGTAATCGAAACAATATAAACTCATTCATACCCTTTTGGACAATAAAAATCAAAACAGTAATCTCTGGCCAAAGTGCAGATTTTGAAATAAAGATTGCAGCTCATATTAGCGGGTGTGGGGTGGCCGTCACAACAGTCATTGTATCGGTACTTCGGCCCCTCTGTTTTTGCCATTTTGATGAAGTAAGGCACGAAATATATTTTGTATCGTGCGAATACGGGCCCTCCTGGCGGCACGTGATCCGGGTGACACTTTATTGGTTTGATTTTGCTGCAAAACAGCTTGGGTTGACCACTGATGTTGATTAAAAATAATTTATGGGTAGATTTCACAAAGCTGGTTTTAGTAAATCTTGATTTTACGTAGGTACGCTTACATACTATTGTAAGGCTTCACTAGGGAGAACCCCCCTTCTGCCATATATAGGTATTTGCACATAATTTCACAACGAAGTATAACTTCTAAATTTTAACTATGAAAATAGGTTTAATAGGTTTAATAGGTTTAAAGTCATCAAAATAAAAGTTATGGTTTTACCTATGTTATGATTGTTGTTATGTTTATTGTTATGTTATATGATTGTTTATTGGTATGATTTATCAACACTGGAAGGGCAAGTATTTCGCTATTCTGCCCCAAAAGCTTACCCTACTTGGCGGAGCTCAGCAGCAAGCTGCACGCGCCACCATTTTTTGGGAAATTTACAATCATTATTATATATAGATCAAAAAATACTTATGGAAATAACAATTCATAATATTTCACCGAACATGTAGTTCACACATACAACTTGACAGTTTATGTATGTACGCTACAGTACCTCCTTAGTCATCTTATTCACAGATGGACATTCACAGGACATACGGCATACATACATATGTAAGTATTGTAATAATACATTGTAATACTTAATACATAATAATAAATACAACTACATACACACATACAACATAATAAAACAATAATTGTAATAATAAAGTACTGTAATGCAAGGTTACTTGAGACGAAGAAGACGATCCTGCTCATCATTTCTCCAATGAATATAGCTTTTACCGTTTGCTCCAATTATTGTTTCATTTTGAGACCATTCTAAACCAAAAGTGCATCAACAGTAAACTTGTATGTTGATGATTTAATACTTAATGCTCTATACTTAAGTAGTTTTAAATACTTGAGTAAAAAGCAAACGATATCGGAAACAAACAATTGCCCTTTTTTAATGTGGTTATGAAGACATGCCTAAGATTGACGTTAATGACTAATGTTGTTTATTACCTTTCGTTTAATTATTATATATGCATTTGTGCATAATATATTTTAAAATAATGCAAAACTAATAAACACTTTCAATTCTAACCTTCTTCGTATACCACCCGGTATGTCATGTAGGGTTCACCATGTCGGTCGCACACCACATTTTTGGGGCACTCTGGTATAGCAGTGGTTTGTCGTGAAATTCTTTTTTTGCATTGCCTCCTATTCCTCAATTTACATTTTCTATGCTTGTTTCTTTTCGGTTCTCCGACTTTTTGTTTCCGTTTGGACCTATATTTTCTTTTTCTCTCATTTCGTGTTATTTTTCGTTGCTTATATTTGTTGTGCTGGATCGGCCAGTTTTTGTTGTTTCCAGTAATCCCAAAACCAGTTACTGTGAGCGGAAAAAAAGAACTAAGACCAAGTTTTATGGAAGCCTTGACAGCAACGAGTCCATCTGAAACAGTCAAACTTGGAATCTGTTTCTCTTGACTAGCGAGAAATAATAAGCTTAGACTAGAAACTGTAAGAACACTGTTTTACAGTTTTGGTTCAATCTATATGTTTGTAGACCTAGAGCCAATTCCTTTACCAGAGGAATGAAGTTAATTTTAGTGTGACTGGTTTGACCAAACTGTTGGACAATTGTGTTTGAAAATGTCATTGCTGAACCTCCTTGCTTAATTCTTATAGCGCTGCATTTCAATCATACTAAACTGACTTGACTATGCATGCTAATGCTATGGGTGAATGTCAAATCCTTCTAGTCTAGTGATAGTTTGGAACGGGGTTTGGATCAAACTAACGGGTACCCATGCAATGCACCCCCTCCTCTGAAACGACCTATATAAACCATGGTTTCAAAAACTTACGCTGAGTATGCGCGTTATATTTTCCTAAAATGACATTTGAACACAAAAACAGTGATAAAATTGCAATAAACTGTAGAACCAAGGCCATTACAGCAGTCAGCTGTGAAGCATGGGTTTACTGTGACAGCTTAACAGCTAAAGCAGCCCATGTTTTTGGCAACTTTATTACTTTCACTATTCACACAGATGCAAAAAGCAGAGACAATCAAAGTCCTATTATAGGTTTGGCGCTATCATGCCAAACCTTATTGGGAATAGCAGTTTTCATTTTCACAAAACATGTATTTTTGCGTTTAGTCAAAATTATTACTGTTCTTTACATTTTTGGCGTAAGATCTATATAGCTAAACCTACAAACAGTCGCAAACACAGACGCTGTTTATATGGTCAAGTAGTATGTACAGGTACAAATTATATACTTGCGATCGCGACAATCTCCGGATCCGGAGTCAAAACAGAGTCCAAGTAACTTGATTCCGGTGTCAAAATATCCAGTCGGTTTCAAACGAAATACCTTTCAAAAAAAATTGACGTCGGCCGACGCGTCGGATGATGGCATTCGACGCCAAATTTTCAGCGAGCATAATAGTATTGGGTTACTTTATAGCCGAAAGTTTATAAGTTCGCGGGGGGCGAAAACTTGGGCTTTAGCATTTATAAACTAAGGATCCGTGTCAAAACCAAAAGGAATGCGCTTTCAAAAGCGTATTATACGCTTCTGAAAACGCATATTTATTCTTGAATTTGTATAATTTGACGAATGGCAAACTTTGCTATCCATTGGCTGTCTCAACAGGTTCGAGGTGAGTTCAGCCCCAACTAAACACACAGCAAAGCATTGTGATTTAAGGTACACATAAGTATACATTGTAGCACGGTCAAGCACGGTGACGCGTGCTCGCGTGCCACGCACGAGGGTTTCCCCACACACACGCATTTAGATGTATGAAAATAGGCTCGATTGTACTATAAAGTACTTGTATGACGACTTAAAATCATTTTGACTTAAAAATTTAAATTTAGAAAAACTTGTAAAAAATTAGAGCTGGTGGGAATCGATGGGTGCATACAAAATTACAGTTATTGTAGCATCATATGATTGTAGTCATACTGGTTCAAGCCGTATTGCTCAAACAGCCTAATCTGTCAATTCAGTTAGCTTCGCAGATAAAATTAAATTCATAAAATTTAAATCCATAAAATTTTGCTGCAGGAAATGCAAATTCATCATATAAATATATATATACATATATATATATATATATATATATATATATATATATATATATATATATATATATATATATATATATATATATATATATATATATATATATATATATATACATATAGAACAAATTAGTTTCACCAGGCATCGGATGACATAAGCGTTGGCTTAGCGAGGGCATTAACCTTGGCGTCGGATGACATAAATGATCATGTCACCGGACGCGTCGGGCCTTAGCCTTCATCCGTCTACCTGGGGTCCGTACAGACCCCAGGGGTTTTTTTAGGTACTACTCTGTGACTAATTTAACTTCAAACTTGTACTCAGAGGCAATCTCCTTCTAAACGTGGGCCATTTCAAAAATAAAATAAATAACTTTCTGCTATTTATATTTTTTTGTATCGTTAACCAAAACTTGGTCATGTCGTAATTTGTCCACCTGGGGTCCAAGCAGACCCCCAATGTATTTTTTGGTTCTGCTGCTGACGTATAGCATAAATATGTCAGAATTTTATTGGTGTACCTTTTTTCTAGCATTTCGAGTCATTTAGATAATATTTTATTTTTATGCCAGTAATTTTTTTCTCATAACATTTACCTTGCTTGGCAATGGAAACTCAGGAATCTTCAGAACGTTCAGAGTTTAGTGTCTGCTTAATGCTCGAATAGGTAATGAAAGCTCATATAAATACAATGATTGGTGACGCCAATGCCCAGACTACCAGCAGGAGTAGAAAACTGACAAAAAAGCTCCGAAAATTTGGGGTAGATGTCGCGTGTAAGCGTGCACGAGCACGAGATTTTACCCCCACCCCCTAGGCACTTTATGCGCTATTATACTGTCCAGCTCAAAACCCCCCCCACCTCCCCCGCTATTTGCGCTATACACGCTACGACAGGTACCCACCCTCCCCCCCCCCCGCTATCGAAATGCTATAAGCGCTATATGCGCTATAGCCTATTTTATGCTATAGGCTAAATTACTGATAATTTTTGGACTTTTTACTACGTATACGATCCCTTAATTAAAAATAAAAATCTTAAAATTATTTTTAAATTTTAATTTCATACAAAATAAAAACTTACAAGGGTAAGCAGATTCAGTAGGCGGTAAAGCTTTCCATCCCTCGCTTCTATTAGTCAAAATTGTAGGCAATTACCCAACATAACTTTCCATTCTTCGCTCCTATTGGTTATGCAAAATGAAACCCTAGAAGGATGAAAAGATTCAGTAGGTTCAAACCCCCCTCCCCCACCCCCCGGTGTTGGGTTTGTAGGATTTTATCCTTTGCATCTATTAGAAAAAATTGCAGGCAATCTTCCAACATGATTTATTACTCAAAAAATACTTACTGATTCCAAATTCTAAATTTTAGAAATACGAAATACTCGTAACGTTAGGTAAATAGAGTATTCTCCAGCATATTAATATTCTACTAAAAACAGATCATTAAAGGAAATAACCAAAAAACATATATAACTTACTTGTTAAGCAGGAAAAGAACGAGAAATAATTTAAGGTAATAATGAGTTAATAATCATTATAATATAATAATAAAAATTCAAGTCCAAGCAGCGTTCAAGCGCCTAAATAGCGCAAATAGCAACGTGCGTGAAGTTGGCAGACACTTTGTTAGTACAATTTATGAAATATAATTTTTCTGACAGTTCAGAATTTGTACTATTTTGTACCACAAGTACCACATTTTGTACTAATTTGTACTACGAGTACAAATTCATGGAAAAGTGTCTGCTAACTTCACGCTTTGAGCCATGCACAGACAGGAGTAATGCACTATAAAATTAGTCAAACTTTGTTAAATTCATGAACTTCATGATTTTTTTTACTAAATTGCGTAATTAAATGAATAATATTGAAACCAGCATACATTTATAAGTGTTATTCATTCGATTTTGACAATTTGTATGTCTGCTGTGTAAGTACTGGCTCATCCAACCAATTTTTCAAATGTTTTTTCTTCAAGCCAAACAACTCAAAAAAAGCTTTCAACTTTTTTGTCTGATTTCGATACGTTTTTGTCATACTACAAATATCCACAGCTAGTTTCTTATTTAAAAAATAAATATAAAGCTTACTGGTTGTGATAAAACGAAGATCTAGTAATATAAAATTTTTAATATGAAAGCCTGTAATGTGTGCGATTGGCTCAAATCGTAAAGTTGGCAGACAGTTTACCGCGAATTTGTACTCCTCGTACAAATTAGTACAAAATGTGGTAATTGGGGTACAAAATATATAGTACAAATTCTGAGCTATCAGTAAAAGCATGTTTCAGAATTTGTACTGACAAAGTGTCTGCCAACTTCACACACGTCAAATAGCACCCTCAGGTGCTATAAGCGCTATTTTTTAAGCCTACAAAAAATAGCGCTTATAGCACTTTGATGCGCTATCGTTGTGCTATATGCGCTATTTTTTTATATAGTGAACTAGAACACAAACAAAAATTTAAAAGTAATTTTAAAATTGTTCTAATTTATTGAGGGACCGTATACTTACTAAAAAGTACTAAAATTGTCAATAAATTAACCAGTAGCACAAAATAGCGTCTAAATAGCGCAAATAGCAATCTCAGGTGCTACAAGCGCTATTTTTTAAGCCTACGAAAAAAATAGCGCTTATAGCACTTTGATGCGCTATCGTTGTGCTATATCCGCTATTCTTTTATATCGTCGACCAGAACACGAACAATAGTTTTAAAATACTTTTAAAATTCTTTTTGTTTATTGAGGGATCGTATACGTGCTAAAAAGTACAAAACTTTTCAATAAGTTAGCCAATAGCACAAAATAGCGCCTAAATACCGCAAGCACCCTCAGGTGCTATAAGCGCTATCCACGATCAGCATCACTATTTAAAGGGAAATTAACACAAACACCAATAGGCCAGCGTAGAGCGTAGAGCGTTAAGCTAGCAATCTAGCAAGGGTGATTCAAATCCCCCCTGGCCATGTTTTTGTAGAAGTTATCCAAAAAAAAATAGCACATATAGAAACTTCGATAGCGCTTATAGCGCAAATAGCGCATATAGCACTCCCAAAAAGCGCTATAGCGCGAATTGCGCATATAGCACCTTCCATAGCGCATATAGCGCAAATAGCGCATATAGCACTCCCAAAAAGCGCTATAGCGCAAATAGCCCATATAGCAGCTTCGATAACGCATATAGCGCAAATAGCGCATATAGGACCCCCAAAAAGCGCTATAGCGCAAATAGCGCATATAGCACCTTCGATAGCGCTT
>JASANF010005446.1:0-69028 GCA_030248245.1 Trissonchulus sp. WLG1_4
GGTCTCGGTAGTCTCGGTTTCCTGGTCTCGGTCTCGGTCTCGGAAAAAAACCGAGACTTCCATCCCTACAACCAATCCAAGGGAGAACTTTTTATGTAAAATTATGAGGTCACTGAAATATACTCAACTCATACACTTATTTTTGACCCGCTAATACTCTCAACTAGTACATGTTTGTGATAAATACCACCAATTTGAAGTGTTTTTTTTCTCCATTTTGGAGGTCAAAGTGTGGAGAGAAAACATGGCCCCCTACTCGGAGCAGAAGCGATACCGGTCAGATCCGGCATATTCGGCGTATACAACACCTTCGGCTAGGGTAGCTATGCATGAAATTAAATTTCTGCATAGAGCAGGTTTTGTATAGCAAGCTTACAAACTTTTGGAAATCTTAGTTTTTTTGACACATTTTGGGGGGTCATTTTTGTGCCTGCAACTATGCTATGCATTAAGAGTGAAAATGAGCTCTTATGTGTTCAATGTGTAGTCCGAGAGTTGTACTTTTGCTTGCACTAGGTTACGGCTCTCTTACCCGTTATTTTTAACTGAGTAATGAGTGGGCCATGTTTTTTAGCCCACTTTTTCGTTATGTTTTTCCCCACCCTGACTATATTGCGTAGCCCCAATAAATATTCCAAGCTGCGTTGCATGTGCGTAAAGTAGTAAAAGTAAAGTAGCCAGAGCAAGTAATGAATTTTTGCCGTAGTTATATAATAACTTGGTACGTATATTTTTTCAGTTTACAATCAAATTACAGAAGATATGGAGACGAAGCTGCAGCAGGTGCTGGAACGTTTTCGGGAACATGTACGTGTTCTGCTTAGTTTGTAAACTAAAATGTCAGTAATTTCTTACCAAATATGTGTTCAACACAAGACTGACTGACCGTGGATGTCACAAATGTGCTGAACCACGATTTTACGTCCGTTTTCATCTTTGCACATATTTTTATGACGAAACATAGCCCGTATTCTCTATGTTGCTGAACTTTCTGCTGAGCTAAAACCACGGTTTACGAACATCTATGAAACGCTTAAAGAATCACAGGCATACATGTATATAGTTGGGGGGGACGACCCCCTTCCTAAAAGTCGGTCTCAGGAGAGGGAGAGGGGGAAATGTGACTCGGCAATTTGTTATGAAATTTAAGCTATTCGTATCGAAATTTCGGACGAAATCGGTGTTTTTGGTCAAAATTGCGTCACTTTTGTTTTGAGACAAGGCGGGTCAAAAATCAGTAGACTCAGCGGAGGGATTGTCCTACCAAGGGGGGGAGGGGTACCTAAAATTTTAGTGCCGTTACATCTATCATCACATACAATTCTTTGTAGAGGTGCGGGCTGCGGGGAAGAAAAACCCTACGCGTTTTGCGGTGAAACAGACCCTAGTGCTTCCTTGCCGATCAGGTGAAAAGCGCGTTCGAAACTGTATACTACCACGATAAATTTTGTGAAGTTCGACATTTAACTGGTTTCATGATGAATCAAAATTTCGCATGACGAAAACATCCAAAAAATGTGCGGCAGTCCAAGTAAAATAATGAAGGAAATTTTTGATTTTTTAGCTGAATTTGGTCAATTGGAGAACGGGATCATAATGGCCGGGATAAGGGGGACCCATCCTTTGTACCATTTCAGTAAAATTTCGGAGGACAGGGAAATTCCCCCATCCCCACTGGCTACGCCCCTGTATATACTTATATAAATATCATATTTAATATTTGGATGTGCCTACAATTCGATTAATATTATTTTCTGATTCGTGTTGTGTTATATGTATATGGTTTCTTTGTATTGCAGTGTGCAGATAAAGACTTGTTGGAATACACAACGCAGCGTCTGCCTGAAATCCGACAAAAGCTTGACAGTGAGGCAATTTGTCCCGGTTTGGATAAGTTGGAGGTATCATCGGTTGTTGCATAAGATAGGGTTATTACGGTTGTGCGTGCAGGTCATTATAATTGTGTTTAGAACATGTATTTAGAGTTTCGGAGAAAAGGTTACATAAAAAAGTGCTTATAAGCGAATCATAAGCATATATACATTGTAACGTTGTCGAAATTTAGGGAGCGCCTCCTCGGCCAAATTTTTGGGACCCTTTCTCACCCCCGAACGACAAAAATTACCCCAAATTTTCTAATATTTTGTAAAATTTCCCCAAAAACGTGCCAGTTTTAGTAAGTTTGGCCCAAATTTTTGGGACGCCCCATCCCACCTTATACATGTAAACTGATAAGCAATACAAGGTGCAGCTGAGAAGCAAACAAACAGAAACAGTAATATGAGCCCGATAAAGTAACAGAAGAAATTAAAATTAGAGTCGATATATACTTCAGTAGGGCATACTGGCTAGAGATCGGCCGCTAAGCCAAGTTTCGGCCCCGGGCCGGCCCGGGGCCGCAGCCATTTTCACCGGGCCAGCCCCGGGCCGGTCCGGGCTCGGCCCGGGCCCGGCATCGGCCCGCGGCCCGCCACCGGCCCCGGGCCGCGTGGCAGCAGGCCGGCCCGGTCAGCCCCGGCCGGCCCACTGTTTGCCGGGAATTGGCCCGGGACCGGCCCGGTCGGCCCGGTGGGTCCTGTTTGGCTTGATCAGTAATAAAGACTGCTAAAGTCCAAGAACGACTGCAGCACACTAATAATTTACTTACAACTTGCGGCTGTTCTATAGCACGTGCACAGTTGGCCTTAGTTTAAAGTCAGCCAAAAGCCACTTCTAGAGTACGTGCACAGTTGGACTTTACTACGAAATAGGCGAATACCATCTTCTATAGCACGTGCACAGTTCAATATTTAAGAAATCTTGTCGGTTTTCAACACGAAATCCATCTCAATGCATCGTTTTTATGTGTCAGCGGTGGCAACGAGACAGCTTTTTTGTTTTCTCATCTTAATTAATACATAGAAAATACAAACAACATTACAAAGGATAATAGCAACGAATTTCGGCAATAAAGTCCATAAAAAAAGTTTGACTGTGGAGCCCTTGCCACCAAAACTCGACCAAGTTAGCAGGGAGCATTATTCTGAGCGCAGCTGTATTAGGTCATTTGAATATTCTTTATGGCTGAGCATATTAATTAGTGAAAAATTTCTCATAAATGAAACGGTTTCAGAAATACCTAGCACGACCTTACGTTCAATATTGTAATTTTCTCTTGGAACTAATTTTTTATTATATCGGTAATTCGGTGGAATAATAGTTCATAATATGAGGCATTGTAATGTAATGTCTGTTGCATTAAATAACAAAAGTAAATCTTTGCGAAAAAATTTGCAAATGAAAAAAACTGGGTTGGAGGTACACACACAGTTGCGTTTTATGGCTCGGCCGAAAAACATTTTCGATGTATGCGTCTCCAAACTCCAATTCATCAAATTTAGAATAAGAATATTTAAAAATATTTTTTTTCTGGGGGCTGCCACCCCCAGAGCGCCGTGACTTTGTGACTTACTGTTCCTTCTTATTATCTTTCATCAATGTCTATGCAACCGTATAAAAGTACATTATGCTGCATGGACTTGCGTAATACACTGTATGTTGTGGCGGGCATACGAAGGAACGGACGAAAGTATAAATTGAGCAGTCGTTCTGCCATTCACTTTGTCAGACGTCTGTTCATCCGTTTGCCCTTGTGTCCCGATGTCCGTAAAAAAGCCGGAATACTTAGCCACCACGTTAGCTGGTTGTAACAGTTTTCTGTCATAACCGAGTACTTGATTGTTTTTTTCTGTAATTTCGGATGTGTTTCAGGCAGTGATGAAAAATTTGTTTGTGATTCCTTCGCACGTTGTTCTTGAATCCGATTTAATACACATTGACAATCACAACGAGACTGATCCCAGTGGTTATAAAGAGCAACAGGAATTAATTCGCAACACTGGTCAGCTGCGAAAAAAGGTTCTAGCAGTAAGTAGATGTGCACATACATTCAGTCTCAGTTAGCATGCTTATACAATTACTGGCTACGTATATACATTTCCGGTCGAAAGGCGGAAACGTTCTCTTCTGAACCAATATTTTGTCTCCCATTGACAATTTTTTCCGGGGTTTTAGCTTTATTGTTCTTATTGCAGCGGTCGAACCCATGTTATTTTTGTGCGTTTGCTAAGTTTTTTGTTTAGCTGAGTTTGTTTTTTGAGTGGTAATTTTCACAATTTGCCAATTTGCAAAATTGCAAATTTTAATTATTGCTTTAGCGGCGAAATAATGCCTTGTGGCGCTCTAAACAGGTTTCACACTAGCTAGTGCGCACACGAGTAATGTATCTTGGTTTAGTGTAATAACGAATTAGTTATTTTCGAAGTTGAAAAGAATATTGCTTACTGTGACTGTAATAACAAAACCTGAGCTACAGACTTAAGAATTTACTGAACTACAAATTACCGTTATATGAGCCCCCCACCCAGAATAGACCCCCCGACCCCCGTGTTAACGTATGGTACACACTGTTCTTTTAGTTGCAAATGAATAATGCCAATTTGCGGGCTGAGCTGGAAGAGTTGAATAAGTTGGACGAATACGTGAGCAAATTGGATGGATCGCTTGAGGGTGCTGTGCAAAAGTTACAAGAGCAAGGTAAATCTAACCTATATTTCATTCATTCATCGTAATTTGTAACGTAATTTATTCATTGTTGCAGTTTACATTTGCGCTGCAACAGTGTATATATTTTCGGATACTTTTTTATTGTGAAACATTAGTAGAGTAACCGTTGTGCGGTTGCAAGTCATCTTTGTTAGCTTTTGGGATGCAACGCTGTAAACAACTTAATTTTAAAGTTCAAAAATTCTCGAAGTGCTATCATAACTAAAGTATATACTGTTTTTTCAGATGCCTCAGTGAAAGAATTAGAAGAAAGTGTTCACCGCTGCTGTGAAGAACTCGTCAATTTATAAGTTTAGAGTGTAAATTTCTGAAACGCTGAAGCTGAACACGAAGCCCAGGCAACTACAATTTTTTAACGCAAAAACGGGTGCTGCTTTTTAATTAGAATAAATGCTCGAAATGTTTGAGAATAAAATGCTTGAAAAGTTTTATTTTCGTTATGGGCAGAGCTTCATGCAAACATGTGTGTGACTTGGCTACTCGATGTCGATAAAGCTATTCGGTAAATTAGTCGGGGAGCGAAGGATGTCACTGTGATCCCACTTGCCACCCCCAAACAACTTTGGTTCTTCTAATGGGGGTGCCTCGTATCCCATTATGCACGTTTGCTTTTCTTATGAAATATGGACATTGTAAAATTATTCAAATGCTGTGTGGATGTTAACCCTGCCATGTGGGTATTATTAAATTAACGGTTTTGGATCTTGCTAAATTGTTGAAAATTAACTGGCTGAAAAATTTACAGCAATTTGGTCGGTACCCTTCTGCAAGCCATGTTTCCTGTAACTGCAAGCTAGTCTTATTCCTCGACTGATTTGAAGAGGTGCTATTTTGTCGGTTTTGAAAGTGCTAGGGGCACTTCTGAGTTGTAATTCCGCTCCACCCTAGTTGCTAGTTCACACCATTGTTTTCACAGAAATTTTACGATACTTTTAAAAGTGGGGGGAAACCAAAACTAAGAGCCCCCGCAAAAAAGGTCCAGTATACTTTCTTACTCAGCTTCTTTTGACTGACTTGTAAATTAATTGTAATGTATTGAAGTTGTGCTGTTTTCGGTTGAATTTGTCGGCCCAAGTGTAGTGTCCTACACTATTAACTTGGTTGCAACTTAAGTTGGCCGAATCAAGTTGGCAACTTAGGTCCGGTTCCCACTGGGCAGAAATAAGAAATAAGAATTAAGAAATAAAAAATAGAAATAAGAAATAATGGGCAGAAATAAGAAACAAGAAATAAAGCCTTATGCGTTCACAGTGCAGAAATAAGAAATAAGCCCATTTCAAGCTGGTATTTGATTGGCTAGAGGTAAATCTAGGCGGGATTTTGAAAGTACGTACGCAGCAGAACGTACGTACAGAGCGATATTTGAATTGTCCAATCAGCAGAAAGGAAGGCGTGGCTTAGCGTCGCAAGCTCCAACCAACGCTTCTGATTGGCTAACTCCTTATTTCTTGTTTCTTAAGTTAAAATGATTTTAACTTCATATTTTAGAAATAAGGTTTGTTATTTCTGAAATAACAAAAGCTTATTTCTGCAGTGGGAATGCCCTTGTATTTCTGAAATAAGGCCTTATTTCTTATTTCTGGTTACTTATTTCTTATTTCTGTCCAGTGGGAACCGGCCCTTAGAGGGGGGCTGCCCAGGTCAAAAATCAAAGTTCTCCAATTTTGCTTATTTTCGCATATGTTTTTTGTTTATTTTCACATATGTTACTCAACTCCCCCAAGGCACATCTACCTCAGATAAGAACAATTAAGCTTGAAGGTGCACTTTTGGTTCAGTGCGTTTGTCAGTGTATTTACCATTTACTATTTGACCATTTGTGATAGCATAAGACCAGGACGGTGTGCCCCGGATGTGCCCTCAAAATTTTCTAAAATAATTTTTAGCGTCTTTTCAAATTCATTCATTTCTCATCATCCCACATTTACAGAACAGTTCACAACAGTTCACAATTCTTTGAAACAAAACTAACTGTATACATCAACTGATTAAGTTGGCCAAACTTGGCCATGCAGGACACTACACTTGGGCCAATTTGTCTTTAACTCGACATTCGATTATATTCCTCAGCAAAATGAGTGTCGTTCTTACTTCTTTTGTTTTAAAAAAGAAAAATTTCAAGTCAAAGTGGTTTAGTGATAAGTGAACGGTTCCGTTTTTTTTAAATACGACATTAATCTCTGCAATGAAGCCGTCGAGACAGTTTTGTGAATTGTATTTTTTTGGTAATGCAATAGAAAATCATGATGCTGACAACTTAATTAAAATTGGAAGTTACTACTTTTTTGGTTGGCAAGACCTATGGTCGCATCAACTTTAGGTAGCTTATGTAGTTATTGTATTCCATTGTATATTGTATTTCATCTTTGATCACCAGGCAACATTGTTATGACGTGTGACGATTCAAGGGTGAATAAATCGGAAAGTTGCGCTTGTAACTATTTTGTTAAGGCACAGTGGGTCGTTGTGGCTGAGGTAACCGGGTGAGAGTCGGGTGTTCGCTCACTGCTTATAGCGTGAGTAATCTCTGATAGTCTGCATTGCCGCCGATGACGTCTTTGGCTCGTGGTCGCAGGGTATCTGAATTACACAGTAGCAAAATGTGCTTTTATGTGATGCAGGGAACTAATTTTTTGCTCACCCACAACTGAGTCTAAGCGTGAGCACTAAGCCTGGGCTCTGAGTCTAAGCACTAAGCCTAAGCCTGAGGCCCAATTTGAAAGGAAAACATGCTAAGAAGCATCAAAAATGACTTGACCGCACTGAAAACCTCAATAATGTAAAAATTCATAATTAAAAAAATTCGCAGATGTATCCCGATTTTTCCTGTTGTGCCACAGCACAACAGGTCTTTAATTTTGATTTTGGACAATAACACTGAGCTTGTGTTCACATTTTGACAGTTGGTTTGTGTAACCTGTGCTTTAGTCTAACAGCGCGGGCGTCACATGTGTTTTGCAGTGTTTTCTACGTTAGTTTGAATGGGTTCAGTGTTAAATTACATGGGCAGTGAAAACATCTACTTTAAGTGGAATACCATTAGAGATTATGGAACGCAAAAAAAGTGAAAGACGGAATCGAACTCTCTGGCATCAGATTTTAACTCGAACGCGCTACCGTCTAAGCCAACCAGCTCTCACAAGAGTTTGAATAACTGTGTTGATACCAATAAAGCACTATCGTTGATTTTGTTGTGACAGTTTGAGGATTTGTGTGATCAATCATTAATACTGAACAGAAATTGTGATATTAAACTTAACTTAAATTGCTAATAGAATTCTGAATATATTTTTACAACAAAACAATTTTATATATTATATATATATATATATATATATATATATATATATATATATATATATATATATATATATATATATATATGTCAACCTTAACATAGAACGCAAACTACAAACTAAGCATCAGATTTTTTGCAGATAGATTGTTGTTAAAGATTTTTATCTATCGTGTATCGTAACCGAAATAGCTCAGTTGGGAGAGCGTTGGACTATAGATCTAAATGTCCTTGATTCGATCCCGGGTTTCGGTCGCATTTTTTTGAATCAACATTGCTGTTTTTAATAATTCTTTTTACCAATTATTGAAAATTTTTCTAGTTAACATAAATCATAAATATATTTTTCTTCCTCGGGAGACGCACTTGTGTTACTTTGATTGCATTTTGTACCAACCTTCTGTGTCCCTGGTTTATATATTTACACTAAAATTTTACTTACCAAACAACTTAATTCAAAGTTTAAGTGAGGTGCAATATTTTATGCAATATTTTATCTGAAGGCGATAAAAGACATTTTAAGCACCGGTTCCAGGAAGGCTTACCGTATAACGAGATACCGCTGCACAATAGGTTTTAAATGACCGCTGGTCAGTTTACTTGAAAAAGAATGCTTAACGCTTACTGAAGCTTTTGCCGCAGATTGGGCTTGTTGTACTGAACCTTATTATACTTGTGTTGTAACGTTTTAATCAGCCTGGTCCTGTCCTGGTAGCTTCAGAAAAACTTGTAACGTTTCAAAGCCTGAACCGATTTACAAAATATTTTCAGCTTTTAGTAGCTCAGAAGTTGCTCTTTCAGTGGTTTCATTTCATGGAGTATTTATTTTTGCCTAAATCCAATTTTGCGCAACTTTCATGTAAAGTTTAAATTTTGACCAAAGGATTTCCAGCTAAATACTAGGCATGGGCACGTTTAAACTAGGTAGTATTCGGATCGGTTCCACTGGAACCGATTAGTACCGGAACCGATGCAATTTCGGAACCGAATATATACCGATAGCCGTTTTCAATTCTGTGTAAAAACCAGCTTAGCCTAGGTATGTTTTGTGTGTATTCCCAGCCCTCAAACAGCCTGGTGTATTTTTGTCGGACTGGGGGTACTCCGTGCTACATAAAAATTAAAAAATTTGAACCTGAAAATATAAAATAATTCCACATGAAATTGGCACACAAACATTCAAATAAAACGACAAAAAGTTTAATAAAATTTTTATTTATTTAACCGAAATGTTCTCTTTAGGGGCCGCGTATATATTCAGATTTTGAGATTCCTACGTTATTTTATTTTAGATAGGTAGAAATTTCTAGTGTTAATCAACACTAGAAGAGTAGGTACCTCTCAGTTCTATCATATATCATAGCACTTGGCTGAACTGTTATGCTCTGAAAATGCCGTAGAATGCAAAACATCCAGCTCCGGGGCGGAATCGAACCACCAACATTCTGATCATTAATCAGAGGCTCTGTATTGCAACACGCAGCCCTACTAACTGAGCCAACCGGGCTGATATGCAAATTGCAAACTGCAATCAAAATTGCACGTAACAATTTGTAACAAATTGCAAACTGCAATCAAAATTGCACGTAACAACACCGGCCCCGTCTGACTGAGCGTCGGCCCGGGGCCGGCCCGGCCCGGTCGATCTCTAGTAACAAACAGAAGTATATATGAATGTTGACATCGGATAAATAATACTGTTGATATACTGATATCAGAGAATATAAATTTAATTTTTGTGGAATTATGTTTTATGAGATATGTACGTCTCCATACCATATCGTCAGCTGATTTTTTTGTTCAAAAAATCAAAATCAAAATTTGTTTCGTTTCATTAGGTGTGATCGAAACTCAGCTTCAGGATGAACGAAAGTCTTACATTGTGTTCTCAGTGGTACAGTGGTTAAGAAATAAGTCCTGTTAAATAAGTCCTGTTTCTACAAAACAAAAATGTCTCACTCAGAGTCTCCATTCTTACATCCTTTGCCGAAATGTCAAACGTTCAAATTTTCTAAAATTAGACGCTGATTGGCTGTGGCTGAATGCCAACAGCCAGTCAAACAGCTGGCCCAAACAAAACAAACTTTGCAGCAGAGGGGGGACACGTGTAGCGAAGTTGAAAAATTCGAAAGCAAAGGAGGAGCTGCTTAAAAATATTGTCAAAGGACTAGTTTTTTACATGAAATTGATAAAATTCAGCTTCTATGGGTTAAAATTTAGCCCATAAAACTGGTTCATTGCGTTCATGCCCCCCACGGCTGCAACACGCTTGATTCCATAAGCTAGCACAGTGATAACAAGCCCAATCTGCGGCAAAATCTTCTGTAAGCTTGAAGCATAAATTTTTAAGTAAACTGACCACAGGTCAGTTAAAGCCTGTTGTGCAGGTAACACTTTTTTAGCACTAAAACATTATCTTTCGTTTAATGAAGCAAACCTTCGCAAAATGACATATGATTTGATATTACGCAGATATGCAAGGTAGCAGTAGTTCACCAGCCCATTTCCATATACTGTGATTAATGATAAATAGCCATTTGTTTGCAAATTGTCAATTGAAAACTGAGTATCCGAAAACAATGTTCTTTATAGGTACTTGACATTTTTGTTCCTTCTAGAGAAGGAACTATTGTTTTGAAACTAACTCTGCGCAGTGTAAAAGCAGCAGCATCATGCTGTCATGCGCATATAATTAACACGTAAAGGCAGTATGGGAGCTGACTCCTTTTTTTTGAAAACGGTGTTGTTCGCAATTTTAAACGAAAGAATTGTAAAGAACACTTTTTTAGAAGTCTTCCGTTGTAATTTTAATTGAGTTTTGTTCTTTAAAATTTTTTGCGCATTGTTATGTTTCAGACAAAAGACATATGCAATTCACGTGACTGTCTGGACTGTTGTCTGTGTTCCAGTTTCACAAAAAAATGTGGCTTAACCTCTAGCACTTCAGCTCAAGCAAAGTTATGTAATGTATGTTTATTATTACTAAAAAACACTAAGTATAATTTTGAATAATTATTCAGCTCTCATATTAGTCAGGTTTCTTTCAAGATCAGTGACAGTTAAACCTCAATACCAATCGAAGTAGCGTGGCCGAGTGGTCAAAGGGGCTATTTCAAGAGGGTTGTCTTACTGCATGGGTTCGACCTTCACAGTTGTATTTTTTCCATAAAAGTTATTAGGTGCTGTAGCTCGTAAAATCTGTTTTGAACTACAATTTTTGTGATTAAAGTGAACTGAGTTATGAAATCAAAGGTAGTTTTGGCAACTATTACATGTTTCTGGCCAATTTTTTCAGTTTTTACAGTAACTCAGTATGTATTTATGTAAAGCGCTGATACCAAGTTATGCAAATGTAGCAGGTATTATTAAGAATCGCTATGCACACTGAAGGCGAAGCTGAATTTGGCGAAATGTTAAGGATGACTATTATGGATTTTGCACTCAACAAAGGAACCTTGCCCCTTTTGGGGCCTGCTTGTTTTATTAACACTGTAAATAATACAGTCGACGCTAGTTTTGCGATAGTCAATGCAGAACAGCAAAGCATACGTATGTTCATTAAGATTCGATCAGTCACAACGCTGATTGCAGACAACATGTATGTGACAGCACCTTTACTACGCTGACACATGAGGTAAACAAAAGGACAGAAATACAGTGCTGGTAAATACTGCTGCAAAAGTTTGTTGCAGACGCGCATATACTCCACAAGATGAACTAAACACACGCACTGACATGCAAAACCCAGCAAGACAGTGTAATCTTACAAAATCAAAATTAAAGACACACAATCGTCTTACATGCATTTCATAGAATGTTATAATTCCCATAATTCCGCCTTCAGGCGGAATAAAAAAGTTAAGGGTCTTACTTTAACTTTAACTTAATTTAAATTCAAGCACCCATACTTTAACTTTAACTTAAATTCCGCTAATTTCTTTACTTTAACTTAAATTATAACTGTTATTCGAAATTTTGAATCTATACTTTTTTACAACTTTTTTATTTAGGGTAAGATAATTTAAGAAATATTTTAATTGATGTTCTGATTTTCAAAATTGTTGTCAAATTTAAATTTTTCCTCCGACGCTGTACACAATCGTAATTATTTTTGGTCGTGATACCTATGCAACGTTGAGCTGTAGCCTTTATGACAAACACTTCAGTTTTTTCACTTGTTTTAGGCCAAACGGGACAAACTCAGCAGCACCATTGCTGCTGGGGCCGCTGAGGCAAAATATACTAAGATCGATCACGTGGGATCACCATCCTAGATATCGTGGGAAGAGATGCACCGGCGGTTACAGGTCTAGATGTCTTGGATACGATGGAAATCGCAGAGCAGGACAAAGGAGTTGATCAAGAAAGAATGAAAGAAAGTAACTCTGGCTTTAACCCAGTGACAAACGGAGAAGCCCTCGCTGCGATTAACCAAACGCCAAGTACCAGCACAGCTAAGCTTCCAAAATCTTCTACAACTCAAGCAGCTGCAAAGACCTCAAAAAAGTGTGCCCATCCAAGGAATGTAACAACACTGTCAATTTAAGTGAACTTGACACTTTACGACGAACAAAACTAGAATTGGAAATTGAAAAATTTAAACTGCTATGTATGTGTAAATTCGAGACTGACAAATGAATCTTTGAGACTAGACAATGCCAAGAAATTTCAAGAAATGTATTCTCCAATTTTGATTTATAAAATTTTATATAAATTTTGTTCAAATATTATGGTCTAAGTGAGCCATATAATACTATAAAATTGTTTTAGGGCCATTTACAAAAATTGTTTAATAGTGCTTTGAGATAGCAAAAACAGTAGTGTACATTCACTATTAGTTTTTTTGTTATCGTTTTAATTCTTGTTGTAATTGGCCCTTTGGAGATCATCCAAGTTCAAAATAATGTTATTAATTAATTAATTACCAAGAGAAATTAATTAATGAATTAAGTGTAGAATATAGCACGATGTAGAGTGCACTCAGTAATTTATACGCACTGTTACGTGAAGCTCCAAGTGCATAAACGAGTGCGCGCAGCGCACGAGTTTATGCACGCGGGCTTCACGTGCCAGTGCAAATGATTGCTGAGTGCACGCTACAAAGTATTATAATGTACTTATGTTATAACTGTTTTGAAATAACAGTGCAATAACTAAGATGCACGCCTACAGCAGTGCTATAACTAACTTATACGGCACGCTGTGAATCTAGCAGCGTGCACTTAGTTATTGTCGTTAGTTATTGCACTGTTATTTCACGACAGGTATGATATAATTGTTATTGTTACGTTTTAAAAACTTCGAAAACAGTAAAGACATGAACTGTGGTTTGTAGTTTTTAATTTAATGAAACTCGGTGAACAGCAATTCAGCATGGTCGGGAATAAGCATAATTGTCACAAAAGGATTCGCACAATTGGCAGACTTAGTTAGACATAATTAATAGAAAAAATTCCAATAATTCACCGAAAAGAATAACATAATTGTCAAACGAAGATAAGTAAAATTGTCGCAAAAGGATTAGCATTATTGTCAGACTAAGTTAAGCATAATTCTCAGCAATAGATTATCATAATTGTCAGGCTAGGAGAAAAATCAAAAATTAAAACAAATTTATTTGCGCTCGTCTGTCAAAATTCTGAGGAGGAGCTTCATCGTCACGGGACGCCTCTGCTTCCAAGTTAGCATCGACCAGTTGCTCTGCATTGTTGTTAGCTTGGGCGACATCCATAGGTCCTATGCAAATGTTATCAAAAACTACGCATGCAAAATCGCTCCAGCCGCTCTATCTGGGCGTAAGTACATCTTGTCTAAAAGACAGCGAAATCGTTGCTTAAGTAGTACAATGGCACATTCAACAAGTCGTCGAGTTTTCTTGTGGGCAGTATTAAATCGCTCCTCTTGGACAGATTGCGGATTCAGAATTGTAGTAATTAGTTGCAATTTCGATAACCACTATCACCCATCAGAAAACCCCCTGGTATCGGATTAAAAGTACCACTTTCAAGACGATTATAGAGAGAACTATTTCGAAAGACTCTATCATCAGCTACAGAACCCTGCCACCGTGCGTCAGCGTAATAAAATCTCAAGTCGGGACCACATGCTGGCATTACATTCAGAGACGAAGTACCATGTCGATTGTTAAATTAATCCTCATTTGCGGAAGGCTTTTTAATAGAAATCTGCGTTCCGTCGACGCACCCTATAACACAGGGTATCGCTGCAATGGCTCGAAAGTGTTCAGTCATATTTTCCAAAGCAGCGTCGGTTGTTGGCCATTTGACGTAACCTGGAAGCAGATACGTATTCACGGCGTTCACAAATCGCTGAACAGTCCGTGAAGACGGTTGCTTTGTCAACCCCATGTGCATCTCCAACAAGTCGTACATTGCCACCGGTTGCTAAGTAACGAATAGCGAGTTTACACTGTTGTTCGGCACTCAACGCACAAATGCGTTTGGTCTCATGAGTCATGACTTATATAAGGACTGACTAAGTCACAAATCATTTTAACTTCTTCGTCGAGTAGTCGAAATAGCCACTGATTTTCATAAGGCAAAAACGTAAAGTTGGCACGAAGACGAAAAATGCGACGTTTTCAAATAGCGACGGCATTTTGCGGCCCTTGAGGAATAAACTCATCGTCAGAATCCGACGAATCCAACATGCTCAACTGAAACTAGAAACTAAAACTAGTGTCTTAAATTACAAAATCATGGACGAATACAGGTTGCAAAGTACTAGTTAAAAACTAACTTTTTTGTGAAACTTTATGCTAATTAAAGCTCCAACATAATAACCAAAATACACCAAACAAGCCCAATCTGCGGCAAAATCATCAGTAAGTATAAAGCATACGCTTTCAAGTACATTGGCCTGAGGCCATCGTAAACCTGTTGGGTCAGTTAAAATACACTTAACCTAGTACCGTTTTTATAAAAGTGTATATTTTTGCAGCCACTAAAACTGCAAAATCTCTGTTAAAAGGTTAAATCGCTCAATCGCTGTACTCTGTGCCATTTTTACTGAAAAAAATGTTAAATTTAATGTGATCTGTTTTTGTATCACTTTTGAAGCAGGCAACACTGTACTGTGATTAAGTTTTACTTAATGTAAAAGCACAAACTTTCAGGAATCTGTGTGGTTGAGTGGTTAGTGTGTTAAGTTTCAAACCATGAGGTGACTGCTTCGATTCCAAGTTCATTATTCTTTTGTTTGACTTTTTCATTTTCGCCTATTGTTGAACATCTAATGTAAAAAGACAAGTCGGTGAAAATACAAGGCATTTGGTGGTGACAGATGCAAGTCTACGGATGATGACGTGTAAAACACAGCCCGCACATAAACACTTTAACGCTAGCACAATGTTACTATTCCAAAATCAAAATTAAAGACCTGTTGGGCTGTGGCCCAACAGGAAAAACCGTTCTCTTGTAACTTTATTGTTAAAAAATTAACTAAACAAACTGCACGTCAAAATGTATTCCTAAACGAGCGTTAACCCTTTATATCCTGAATTTTGAGAATTTACCAAAAAAATCAAATAGCTATGTAACTAGTCTATCTTGTTGTCAGTTATTGATTTGTAGAGTCTTGCATGCACAGCTCACGTCCCTTCAAGCAAATTAGTTAGTTGCTCCTGAACAACATCTGGCATTCACTGATTTTCTTCAACTGCAGAAAATGAAATGCTAAATGCTAAAACTGAAAAAAGAAAGATTTATTAAGAAACAAAAACACATTCCAACAATTAGAATATTCAATAATGGCACAATTTTCAACTAGAAAGGACAAATGAAACGACAGAATTGAAAAAAGTAAACAAAAGTTTGAACTATTCAACAATTATTACTAAGGAACATGGAATGACTTGAAGCAATTACGATTCTTTACTAAACACAAATAAACATTGCACTTGGAACATTTTACAAACGAGTAGCCAGGCTTTTCATTATTGGATGAGCAAAACCGGCATTTTGACTGTTTCTCGCAAAAGACAGGCCAATGGTCAATCAGGTCATGCCGGACATCAATAGTAGGTGACGGAACGTAATAAGATCGTCCACCTTTCCGTAGCTTCGCTTCGACAATTTCGCGCTCTCGAGCAATGTTTCCTGATGGACGGCCACGTTTTGCTCCAATTGCAGCTTTGCCAGCCTGAAACAGGATACAAGGAGACTAGAAGAGTACTCCAGTGAAGTGAGCAAGAGAAAAAATTACAAAACACAAAATTGAGGCGGCAATATTTTCAAGTGGTTATCGAATGCTATGTTAATAAAAAACGTGCGTAGTAATATTCTAATTTAGTTTGCTATCGCTAATGTAAAACGGTAGCTCCAGTAAAATCACCTTATACTAATTAGACCGATTTATCATACCTGCAACAAACTATCTGCAATTTCGGTCTGGAATACAAGCAGGCTTTTTTGATCCTTTGGTCGAATATTTTTCTGGTTACAGTGACGTCTGTACAAGAGCCACCCGTTAACGCAAGCCAAATTCAAGCAGTAGAAAACTAAACGCATGTAAGGTTTCTTGCTGCCAAGTCGAATTATATACAAAGCCAAAAGCATATCATTCAAGTCCACTACTCCCATATGCAAATTATATTCCACCACCATGGCAGGACGGGGTACAAAAGCATATTCTTTCTTATTTGAATCCCATCGTTTAGCTGGGTCACCAAGTTCTGGACCAATGTGGGTGGAAGCCAACGTTACAGCGCCATTATCCATCCAACGTACCACGCAAGTTCCGGAATTAGCGTCAGTCCTATAGTCAAATGACCCACGCCCAGCTTTTGATAATTCTTTAGGCGACTGGAGCTCATCGTTAGCCCCCTCATCGTCCCCACACAGAATTATCATTGAGGTGAAAATTATGCTTCAATTGTTCGAATCGATTTCGCCCCCCAGTCAAAGCATCAGAAATCGTAGGGATACGCGTCCCTCTGGCCCAATACATACGATACTGAGGGTAATTGATTACGCCCATTAGTAGAAACTGCCCCAATAATTGTTCAATTTCCGATTTGGAAGTGTTAACACAGAAATTGTCTTGAACAGAATACAGATTCGTTTGATTGACGATTTCTTGAATAATGGAGTCTCCAATAAAATGCTTAAAATACCAGAGGGGGGTCGTATCCGTATCTGCTGGAGGCTCTTCGGTTGCGGGGCCTGTAAAATCTGTATTCTGTGTAGCAGGGGAGCGCTTTCTCCAGCGGTAGGCGCTGTCGCTGCGGGGGTTTGGGTCAATGGGATTAGCATCTGGATTTGGGTTTTTGTCATCAAATGCAATCGCCTCGGGTTCGGTAGCAGGAACTGTTTCATCGGAAGCAGCCTCAGTTTGTCGAAATCGTGCTGACATAGCCCTCAGTTCGTCCTGGACATCAAAATCGGAGTCACTGTCGGTGTCAGTTTCACTTTCTAATCCATATAAAGTTTCTACCACTTCTTCCCGTAATTCTGTATTGACGCAGCCATCGTCGACCCGAGTCTTTTTGATGCAAACACGCTCAAAACGATGCGGACGGCTCATTATCTAAAATATACATATAATATAAATAATTAGGAATTACGTATTATGCCCAAAGCTGTTGCAGAACAATTAACAGAAATCCCTCTTTTCGTTAAATATAATCAGCAAAAATTTGATTGCGTATGCATAAATTAAAGCTATTACACTGCTAAAATACAATATAATTTTACTTTTTACTCAAACTTACTTGATTTTATGAGCTTCAATAACCATGGTAGTACATTGACCATGTTAGTTGTTCAGGAACAACCCAAGGATATACAGGGTTAAGCAAGAAACAAGACAACTTAAAAATGCAACTAAACCTTTCAAATTAGTTTAAAAATATTAAAAAACGAAAAATAATCACAATAACAACCTATTTTTAGGTTATTATTTAGACAACAATCAATTGGCTGTCAATATTGCATGAATTAAGTTGAAAACAAGTCTGTATTTTCATAAAACAGTGAAATTCAACCGTTAGAATTTAAGGCCAATTTTAGCAGTGTAGGCCTAATTTTCATGCAACTAACGCGATTTCTAACAGTGTTAAAAACACTGTTATTAACAGTTTAGCAGTCTGCTAAACTGTTAGTTTTCTTGCAACGAAAATTGGTGTTAAACTGTTAAACTGTTAAACTGTTAGACTGTTAAATATTTTATGCAACAAGCCCCTGCTCGGTAGATGCACGGACATGTCTCGGCCGCACGGATCAGTTCGTATGAATTCATCCGTCATTTTTTGGGTAAGGCTTGATAGGAAGTACGATATAGTCTGATGAAGTCAGCAGTGATTTCATATGTGTTCCAAAGTATTTTGGAATTTCTGATACACGTCCGGGATGGATTTGTACGATTTCTCAAAGTCGATTACCTTAAGACGTAACTTTGAACACGCTGCAATGTCACGGAGACAACAAAAATCGATGTGGCTAATTGGGTTAAGGGGGTAGTGTCGCGAAAGCAGTCGAATTTGCGCGACTATAAAACTTTTTCAGTGAAAGATAGGTCACTGTTCTTCATATATTCTTAAAATATCTTTCAAGGCAAATATTTTTGCCAAGTTTCAGCAAAATTGATTCAGCATACAGTTAGGAGTGAAGTCGCAAAGTCGGAAAAATGACGTTTTGAAAACCTATTCACATTCGATAATTTCGTCACAATAAAAAAACTTTTTGTTTAGATTCTTTACACAAAGTAAAAGCACATATGTTCTAGTTTATACACACTAAATTTAGTGCAAATTGCTTGAGTGGTTGTGGAGTAATGCCTGTTTGAACTGTAAAACTGTGCGTAACCTGTAAAGTACTCACAGCAAAAATGATAAATTGTGAAAAAATTAGACACTTATTTTGAAATCAAAAGAAAAACGAACCTTCATTTTTCATTTTTCTTATTTGTGGCAAAAAATTGTGCGTCAAAACATTACACGTACTTCACAAGCTGACCAATCTGATATCTGGCTTAATTTTTTGAACTTTTATGTCTCTATTGTGTGATGTCTGGCTCACAAATGGTGATTGGTTAAAAATATTGGTTGATATTGGTAGTCTAGTGTCTGGCAGTATTAATTTGACACCATATGGCATTTCACTAGTTTCTCAGTGAACGTACAATTTCAAAGCAAAAAGTTCTCATTTTGCAGCCTATGAGCAAAACTGCTTTGGCGACACTACCACCTTAATTGAGAAGTTATACGGCAAACAGTTGAAGCTGCGGCAAACAAGACTACTAAAGTTGTAGCAATAATGCTACTACTACTAAAAATGCTACTACTACTATTACTACTAAAATTTACTTCAAGAAGCAAAAGGACCATACAGTTCCAAGGATAACAGACAGAAAATAACAAATGCTGGTTAGAATTTACGAAATCTTATGTAGTGCACATATCAATTAATCAATTGTAAACACAAGCTGTTACAGTCATCTGATCCAATACTACAACTATATACATAAAACTGCATACTACATCCAACTTTGTTTCATTGTATTCTTCCACTGTACATTAAAATCTATACTTAATTTGGGGTCACTATAAATGGTGACCCTGGAGTGATCAAGAAGAAGACACAGAGATGGCCACAAAAGCAATCCACCTTTTGCTAATCATTCTGCGCCTATTCTTCACTACTCCCAAAGACAATTTCAACCTTCGCCTTTACGCAGCAACGCAACTACAACTACAAAGTCCACTTCAGCGACATTTTCTGACAAGCAAGTTCTACTCAAAGCAGTACGTTTCAACACCTTTTGGTCTTGAATGGAGTGTAGCGGCAGTTTCTAGACAACAAGCCACTTCGCTAAGACTGCTATTAATTGTAGCTGGCGATGTAGAACTGAATCCAGGACCAATTACTGACTTGCACCGTTTAAAAAAAGATACGTTGGTGAAAATTATTACGCTGCTCAAGCGAAATGAGCCTGATTTTATTTGTCCCACTACCAAAACCGACATTATTTCTGCTCTTCAATTTGAAAACCCTACGGCGTTAGAGCTAGCATTTGACGTCGTCAATTCTACCCAACCACAAACATCCACGTCCAGTCAGTTGCTTGACAAACGATGTAAGTTACCGGACTTTTATGCTAAAGACCCAAAAACGTGGTTCAAACAATGCGAAGCTCTACTCTGTCACTACACTCCCGAAATGCGAAAGTCCTCACTGCTCGCTAGCCTACCAACTGAAATTGTAGTTGAAGGCGGCATTAACCTAGATGGGACTTTTGAGGACATTCGCGACAATATTATCACCTACCTTTGTGACAGTGATGACAGAATGTTGCGAAAACTGCTTGCAGACCAAACTTTAGGTGACCGCAAGCCATCTGTAGCTTTGCGCCAACTACAACGGTTGGCACCTAACAATGAGCAGCTTGTACGACTGCGCTTTTACGAGATTCTACCAGAATCAGTTCGCGTCGTGCTGGCATCACTGTCAGAACTGGACATTGAAAAAGTAGCAGACGTTGCCGATAAAATGATCGATCAACTCTCTGCTGCACACAAAGTTAACGAAATCAAACCCAGTCCTAACTGTGATCAAATGTCCCAAATGCAAGCAACAATTGCAGAACTTACTGCTAAAGTCAACGCAATTTCTTATTCAACTAGGCGCACAAGTTCACGAAACAGCTCACCCCGTGCAAAACGTGCTCACTCTAAAAACGCTTATTATGATCCTTCCAAACGCCGGGAAAAATATAACCCGGACGGTCGCTTCTGCTTTTACCATTTTTGTTTCCGCGACAAAGCCCAAAAGTGCTCCCAACCTTGCCAGTGGTCCCAACGAAATTTAAACCAAAACACCCTGTCAAAACGGCAGGAGTAGATGGGGTGAACTGTATTTACGTACCTGCCAAACCAATTGACAAATTTTTAATAGACACTGGCAGCAAATGCTCACTATTACCTAAACATTTTTGCCGTAACCACTTGAATACTCGTCAACCTTCTAACCTATTTGCTGCCAATGGCTCATCTATTGCATTTTATGGCAACTTCGACTTAACCTTTACCCTACCGGTAAACAATGCAAATCAAAACTTTAACTGGCAATTTAAGCTAGCTGATGTCGAAGATGCTATAATTGGCAACGACTTTTTACAATACCACGACATTGTAGTTGACACTAAAAGCGAGGTGCTCTACACGAAAGACAGAATAACCCTGAACGTGAACGCTGTCATGGATGTAATTCATCCACGCATTAATCACTTACTAACTAAATATAACAATATTACGAAACCACAGTACCATTTAGTGCACAGTCCCAATATGATTTACCATTACATAACTACGACAGGTGCTCCTTGTTATAGCAGACCTCGCAGACTATTTGGCAGCAAACTAGAAGCTGCTAAAAAAGAATTTTTAGAACTCGAAAAACTGGGAATTGTTTACCGCGGCGAGTCTCCGTACGCTTCGCCACTACACGTAGTTGTCAAAGCGGATGGTTCACTCAGACCCTGCGGGGACTATCGCGCCGTCAACGCGCTAACAGTACCAGACAAGTACCCCATGCCCCATACTGCCGATGTTTTAGCGAAATTTGCTGACTGTACAGTTTTCTCCAAAATTGATCTAGTAAAAGCATACCATCTCATCCCCGTTGCAGAAAAAGACCAACCGAAGACGGCTATTACTACACCGTTCGGTCTTTTTCTGTACCGGCGGATGCCGTTCGGCCTGAAAAACTCTGCACAGACATTTCAACGTTTTATGGACAGCATTTTAAAAGATTTCGACTTTGTCGGAAACTATATTGACGATCTACTAATCGGTAGCGACTCTATTGAATCACACTACCGGCACTTAGAGGCAGTTTTCAAAAGATTGCACGAAAATGGCCTCTACATCAAACCTAGCAAATGCGAGTTTTTCAAAGACCAAGTTCAATTCCTTGGCGTACTGATTAGTTCTGAAGGTCTCAAACCGTCTGCACTCAAAACAAAGGCAATTCAAGAAATACAACAGCCAGAAACACAAAAACAACTAAAACGGTTTTTGGGGATGTGTGGATTTTACCACCGATTTATTCCCCAATTTTCAGCAATCGCAGCTCCCCTGACAGACATGACCCGCACAAAGAACACAAAAGAACAGACAAAACTATTGTGGACAGCAGATGCTAAAACAGCATTTGAAAATCTCAAATCCGCAATTGCAAATGCCACAGTACTGCGTCACCCCAGATCCAATGCCAAATTGACTCTTACAACAGACGCTTCAAATCACGCAGTAGGAGCAGTCCTCCAACAAATTTCAAAAGACGGAAACCCAGAACCGTTGGCTTTCTTTTCTAAAAAACTGACTCCAACAGAGACAAGAAAGTCCACATTCGATAGAGAACTCTTAGCAGTTTACACCGCCCTAAAACATTTTAACTGGTTGCTCGGGGTACCATTTACAATACTAACTGACCATAAGCCACTAACAGGTTCTATGAATATGAAAAGCCCCACACCACAGCAAAGCCGTTGGCTGTCATTTATTTCGGAATTTAACGCGCCCATCACATACACACCTGGCCACCAAAATATAGTCGCCGATTGCCTTTCTCGCGTGACTGCAATAAAGTCAATTGATAACGGCGAACTCGCAAAAGCACAAAAAGACGACATTGAGCTTCTAAACTTTCTGAGCAACACCAAACACCCACTCGCATCCCTTAGCACGTCCGAGGGGGATTTGATCATTTCTGCCAAAAACAATAAAGGTCGACCATTTTTACCAAACAAGTACAGAAGAACTGCATTTCAAGAACTGCATGGATTACATCACCCTGGAATAAAAGCTTCGCAGCGCTTGATTTCAGAACAATACATTTGGCCAAAGATGAACAAAGACATTCAACAATGGTGCAAAGAATGCTCAGCATGCCAATCTTCAAAGATATCTCGGCACACAAAGTCTCCAATTGGCACCATACCCACAAAAGGCCGGTTCCACACTATACACGTCGACATAGTAGGCCCCTTACCACCGTCAAAGAATTATAAATACGTCTTCACTATAATTGATCGATACACGTCATGGCTTGAAGCCATCCCCGTCACGACGATATCGACTGAGACTATCGCATACGCCTTAGTTAACACTTGGATCAGTCGATTTGGAGTCCCAAGCGTCATTATTTCCGACCGTGGAACACAATTTGAGTCACAACTGTGGCAAGCTATAATGCAGCAGTTGGGAATTCAGCACAGAAAAACAACAGCTTATCATCCGCAATGTAACGGCCTAATTGAACGATCACACAGAGTCATCAAAGACGCGCTAAAAGCAAGGTGCCAAGGTAAAAGCTGGCACACCCAGCTGCCAATGATTCTTTTGGGCATCCGTAATACAACAAATTCCCACGGATACGCACCAGCCCAAATGGTCTACGGTGCAAACTTGGCCCTACCAAGCTCATTTTTTGAAGAATCAACACCCGAAAACAGCCAAAGCTACAACACTTTCGTCTCGGACCTTTTCAAAATAACTAATTCATTTCGACCGCCTACAAGAAAGTTCAATACAAAGTCTTTTATTCCCAAAGACCTGAAAACGGCAACCCATGTATGGATTATCAGTCAGAAATTCCGACCAAGTCTTCAGCGCCCGTATACTGGACCATACAAGGTTATTGACTTAACTGACAAAACCGTCAAAATTGAACAAAACGGAACTATTGAAACCATTTCTATTGACCGAGTAAAGCCGGCGCTGGTGACAACAAACAAAGTCAAAAAGGTGACATTTGCAGACGACTTTTTCGCCATGGCCTAGCTCCGCTCCCCATGGGGGGCTGATGTAGTGCACATATCAATTAATAAACTGTAAACACAAGCTGTTACAGTCATCTGATCCAATACTACAACTATATATATTAAACTGCATACTACATCCAACTTTGTTTCATTGTATTCTTCCACTATAAAAATCTATACTTAATTTGGGGTCACCATATCTTAGTTTTTCACTGAGGTGATTGGTATGTTTCTTTCTTTTTTGACAGCTCTCATACGAGAAGGGTCCGTTTACGGCCGACTAAAAAGGGCTGTCCTAATCTTGCAATTATTCGGTGGCAGCGTGTTTAGTGTATATGAGCCATGGGGTGACAAACCAAATCAAATCTAATTAGATAGCAGTGAGCACATCTTCACTTCTAATAAACATTTTGGCAGTCGATATTTTATTGTTTGTTTAGAATTATTATTTTAGAAACCTAGTATAGATTCAAAACTAATATAACAACGGTTTTCAATATTTATATTTAAATCTAAAAGTGTATTTTCAGATTTGACTATTAACTTGAAAAAATATTCTAGCTTAAAACTATGGAAACGGAATTAGCCGTAAGACAGTAAACTACGTCCTATACTCCGATTTCCATACAATATTTACGGAACCAGAATACATAAGCAGCTCCCAATGAAGAATTGTAAGTTTAATCGAACAAGAAACTTATATGAAATGCACAACAACCTTCAGCCTCTATATGTCAACAAAACAACACACGTGACAAAAAGTCAGCCAAAGCCCAGAAATAAAGAAACCCACGAGTAACAACTTAGAGAAAAAGTCAGTTGACGTACTGACGTGAAAGTCAGGTGACGTACTGACGTGACGATTTCCTAAAGATATTCTGCAACCGTAACCTTCTTGGTGCATGAAGTACAAAAATACGTCTTTCAGATCAATCGCTCCACATGTGTAGAGCAGAAAACCGTAGGAACCAGCATCTAAGGCCTCTTGCATCCGTCTCGTGGCAGCATGCCTGTTGCTTATTCTCTATCAAGCTTGTATCAAGACCCGGACGAGGCCGAGGTTCTTCTGTGCCGCTTTTTTGGCCGATAGTTGTCGACGAGTTAGAGGCTAGAGCGCTTCGGCATTAATGTTTTGCTTTGCACACTGAGGAAAAAACTAGAGGGTACTGTATTGTATATGTTTGCAATGTGCATATACAATACAGTCCCAGATTGGTTCAGTTTAAAAACAGCGTAAAGAAGAAAACGAAAAAACAAGAAAAAAGCAGAGCGGGGCATGAAAAGTATAAGAACGGTCAAGTAAGAGCCACCTGACTACACGATTGAAACAAGCACTTCTGCTGAGTGAGCAGTGGAACATTGTGAGGCCAGATTGTCAATATTCCAAAGGAAATATCAAACGCGGCCTCTATTTTGTGGATAAAACAATTTTTAATTTCGGATTTCTGCACACATTTACTGCTGAGTAGCTATAAAGTCTCTCAAACAGCAAAAAAAATATTGAAAAAAACAGAAAAAATTTGACGACGACTTCGATAAATTATAAAAATTCTTTACTCATATCTCATCTGGGAGTCGAACCACTGACCTGTTGATTACAAAGCGAGCATTATACCACTCGACTACATGTCCACAATAATTAAATCGTCAAAAAGTTCCGTTATCCGCATCGTAGTTACAGTGTTATCATGTATCACAACATCAAGCATGTTTTGAAAAATTGGTGTTTGTCAAAGCCGATCAAAAATGACAGGAAATTAAATAAACAAGTGGGCCCCAAAAGGGGCAAGGTTCCTTCCCCGGTGTCTACCATTCAGGTTTAAATGAATTGGTTTTATTATTACTTGCCTACTGTAAGCTACATACACTGAGCTTATTCTTATCTAAGCTAACTAGGTACGCAACTACGTACAAAAAAATGCTGCAGGATGTTAAGCATCCCGCTGCATCAAGCCATTTGGCTCAAAAGTTACACTTTGATCTGAGCTGAGCAAATCAGCTCTAAGAAGCTATAAAGAGTGTTTCTCAATGGCTCTTATATATTGCCGGTGAAACATTACGGTGCCGATTTTGAAGAAATAGGTACATCACTACAGCACTGTACATCGATTATTGATTTTCTTGCATATACGCAGGAAAAAATCAGCAGGCAGCTCCCAAGCTGACAATACACGCAAAACATACTGGCTATGCAGCCTGCTCAGCAGCGTTAAACGCTGTGAGCCATTAATTTCAAAACAATAGTTCCTTCTCTAGAAGGAACAAAAATGACAATATATATTAACAGGGGATGAAATAAAAATATGACAATAACCAATGGAAAATTTTTGTTAATAGTTGCTGGAGTTACTTAGAAAATCTATCTGCAAACAAAAATAGCGGTGGTTAGCTCGGTTAGTAGAGCATCTGGTTGACAACCGGAAGGTCGAGGGTTCAAAACCTCACCACCGACGTAATTTTGTGTTTGTTGGATTAAACGTTGCAGAAGTTGAGTAGGCCATGAAAAGCGACCTACCTGCCCTTCCAGTGTAAATTAACACTGGAAATTTGACCTACCTAGAATTACATAGGATTCAGAAAATCTGAATATAGTATATACGCGGCCCCTGAGGGGGCCGCGTAAAAACATGTAAATCGTGCATTACACTGGACTACCACTGTAGCAACTAATTTGCATAAAAACCGGAAAGTGCTTTAAAATTTTCAAATTACTTATACTAATTGATTTTTTGACACATGCTGAAAACATTCCTCTCATCACCGAGATAAAATTTCCGACGTGGTCAAATTTGTAAATTTCGTCTCCAATTCAAAAATTATTATTAAAATGACGACAATTATTATTAAAAATTACGACAATTGAATTTCTTACATTAGGTAGATTTCGGTAAACGTAGTTAGTACTGTAACTGTTTCAAATTTATAATTGATACGATCTCACTGATAATCTGAATACGTCAAATTATATACGTGGCTTCCAGGGCATAGTCAGTTGCAAGTGGGTTGGATCGCGGAGACCAAGGGCGTACCCCCCCTCCCTCGAAATTTTTTCCTTATGAATTTTTACTCAAGGGTTTGGTTTTTATGGTCATTTGTTTTTTATGGTCCCGCCGCAAAAATTTTCTGATACGTCTCCAATTGACCAAATTTGGCCTAAAAATAAAAAATTTTCTTCAATTTTATTCTGGGGGCTGCCGTTGCCAGACCCCCGCAACTCTGTGGCTTACTATTTCATGTTATTATATATATATCGTCGAAACCTATGCATGTATGCATGAGTACATTATGCTGCATTGCCATGTCTACACGAGTATATTATGCTACATTTACTGGTGTAATACACTGTCTGATGTGACGTTAACATCTTTTAATTTTTTCTGTCGGAAAAATTTCTTGATACATCTTTAGTTGACCAAAATCGGTTTAAAGATTTGAAAAATCGCCAATTTTTTCTGGGGGCTGCAACCCCCTGACCCCTGCAACTTTGTGGTTTACTGATCTTGCATTTCTAAAGCGTGTATAAGTGTTAAAACTGCCCAAAATTGTATTTTAACCCATTACAAAAAATCTAGTCATTCCCTCCCGAAATTTTTTTCTGGGTACGCCACTGATAAACAGGTAATATATACATTACTCTATTAGGTTTCAAACCTCGCCACAATAAGTAGAAAGATAACGATAACTTAAACCAGCAAATTGAATTTGGTATTCCATCGTCATTCGCTCATAAAATTATTTAATGATTTCACGATGAACCGAAATACAAGTAAAAGTTAATACCTCTAATACCTTTTATCCATTTTGCTAAGTAAACTTTGAACTACGGCATCAAAAAGATGCACAACTATCATTCTACCGAATTCAAAACATCTAATTATTATCGACAACATTCAACTAATACCAAGAGTACATAATGGGAAGAGTATGACACTCTTTTGGCAGCGCGGTAGATGCGTTGCACAATAACGGCCAAAAAGGGTCCCAAACGGGACCCGGTCCCAAATGGGTACCTGCTACTTGGTACCCTAACGGGCACTCCAGGTACCCAAACGGGCCCTCCAGGTACCCAAATGGGACCCAGGTACCCAAACGGGACCCAGGTACCCAAAAGGGACCCCAACGAATCTGACTGGCTGATGGGGGTACCCAAACGGGACCCAGGTAGCCAGACGGGACCCACGTACCCAAACGGGACCCAGGTACCCAAATGGGACCTCTTTTCAAATCCAACAGCCAATCAAATTGCAGCTGCCTTTAGCTCCGCCTACAATCAAGCTGCCGTAATCCCCAGTGCAGCAGCCCATATAGCGTTGCGAATAATGCTGTTTTTCTTGTTTTTTCGTATTTTTAGCAACAAAAGCTATTTATGGCATATTAAAATGGACTGGTAAGTGGTAGTCACATGTATGATGTATGTACCCCTGCACCAGTGGCGGATACAGGATGAAATTTCTGGGGGGGCGGCAAATTTTTTTAGTTTTTTTGGTTTCTTTTTTTAAGTTTCTTCACGAAGAAAAATTTGTTTGGTCATATTACAAAGCATCTCAGTAGCGTATTCAGAAAAAATTTTCGGACGGGAAATGGCTTACAATCCGAAAATTGGGGCATGACATTTCGATTTTTTGTAAGACTGAAAATACACTTTTTGGCAATTTTAACACTTATAAAACGCCTTACAAACGCAAGATCACTAACCACAAAGTCGCAGGGGTCTGGGGGCGGCAGCCCCTCAGAAAAAATTGGTAATTTTTTCAATTTTTAGACCGAATTAGGTTAACTGTAGACGTATCAGAAATTTTTTCCGACAGAAAGGTTAAAACAAAAGATCGTAACGTCGCATCAGTCAGTGTATTACACAAGTATGTATATAAATGTATGTAGCATAATATACTGGTGTAAGACATGCATATGCAGCATAATGTATTCGTGCATACATGCATAGGCTTTGACGGAAGGTAATAACAAGGAATAGTATATAATGGACCGCCGTCCCCTCCCCTCCTGGATCCGACCCTTGTATGTACCTATGAATCGACCCTAATTGTGTGTTTATGCCTTCACTTTCAATTTTGTTGAGAAATTTAGGAATTGTAACACAGCCAAACAACCAACTGATATTTACTGTATCTACAATTACATATACAAGCGGTAGAGCATATCCCATTTAGTAGCTACGAGTTTAGAAGGCTATCTTATTACAGTTCTTCCCACCGTTTAAACACGACTGTCACAGTAGGGTACAGCAACAGATGAAAGCAAGCGTCTGATGGCACTACATCAAAACTGGTTTTAAAAATTTTCTATTCACTGTTTTCTTTCCATTCCAACGATCCAGCACTTGATAAGTTTGTGCCCAGTATTTCCGGGACACTGTGTACGGTCCTACCCATGGCAGGTCGAAAGGGCGCTGCCGCAATGAAGGATTGTAAACAAGAACTTTACTTCCAACCTGGAGGTCAGAAGCTCCAGATTTGATGTCGTAGTACTTTGACTGTCTCTTTCTAGCGTTCTCTAAATTCTGTCGCGCGTGCTGCCACGACTTGTAGATCAAACTTTGCAGACGTTTGACGTACATAAAAACATCTGACGCAAGATTCATCGCGAAACAAATGCTTGACGGAATACGAGGTTCGAAACCCTTTGTCATCATAGACGGCAAGTACGTAGTAAATATTTGGCGTGATCCGCGGTAAGCTAGTAAGACGTGTGGTAACGCGCCTTCCCAATCAACCGGGTCATCTTTCGCGACTGCAGTTAACATTGCTTTGAGTGTCTTATTAAAATTTTCCACTTGCCTATTTGCTTGCGGGTGGTATGGCGTTGTTCGCCTTTTCTCGATTCCAACTGAATGACAGAAATCGTAAAACAAAGACGACTCAAAATTTCGGCCTTGATCGGTCATGAGCGTTTCAGGGTAGCCGTTGTCAGCGAAATAGTTCAGCAATGCCTGGATGGTTTCCTTCGTAGTCAAACTGGAAAGAAGATACGCCGCCGGCCATTTCGTGAATAAATCGATAACTGTGAGTGCATAGCGGTGGCCTTTCACGGATTCCGGCATGTACACGACATCGACCTCAACACAAGATCCTGGAAAGTTAGCAACGATCGGACGAAGAGGTGTTCTTTGAGGACCTTTCGGTGCTTTTCTTGCTTGACACGAAGAACATGTTTCGACAAATTTCTTTATATCAGATGTCATACCAGGCCAATAGAAACATTCTGAAACCTTCGCAATTGTTTTGTCTTGACCCAAATGAGCCAGCGCTTCGTGAACTAACTTTATCACCTGCTGTCGCATGTCGGATGGAACGAGGGCCTGAATGTGCGGCACCAACTCTTTCCCAGATTGTTTTGACGCCCGTCGAACCAGAATGCCGTCGTGCAAAACTAGCCGATTCCAGTGTCACATTAACATATTCACATTTTTAGTTCTATATAAACGACGAGGCGGTTTGGCAGCTTTGTTGACTGTGAGTTGATAGATCTCGCGAAGTTGTACGTTATTCTGTTGTTGATAGATGAACTGTTCCTTGTCCAATGATTTAGGAATGCCAAGGCTGTTGATTTGCTGACTGTCAGTAGTATAGCATCTGGACAAGCCATCGGCTAGCGTATTTTGTTTTCCGCTTGAATGTTCGAATCGACAATCGTATCCCTGCAGCTTGTTTATCCAACGCTCTACTCTAGGAGGTGGTTTTTTCATAGACTGTAGATATTCTAGTGGTTTGTGGTCAGTCCTGATTATGAATTGATTTGAGTAAAGGTAAGGACGAAAACTTTCTATTGCCCAAATAATTGCCAACCCTTCCTTTTCATCAAAAGTGATATACTTTAGCTCGGCTTTGGTCAATGACCGGCTTGCAAAACAGACAATTTTTTAGCCCCCAGAGGATGGCTGGCTAAACACACCACCAATTCAGGTGTCGGACGCGTCGGTCGTAACAATAAAAGGCTTGCTGTAATCTGGAAAAGCCAGCCCAAAAATCGACGTAAGCTGGCTAGGTCGGTCGGTTTGGGGTAATCCTTCATTGCTTGCACTTTTTTGGATTTGGAGCGACACTGTTCTCTGAAATAATATGACCCAAGTACTCCACCTCAAGCGCGAAGATGGTACATTTAGCCAACTTGACTTTTAGTCCCGCTAGAGCCCATTTGTCTAAAACTTTTTCTAAGTTTACCAGAGTTGACTTAAATGTTGAACCAAAGACTATAATATCGTCCAAATATACGAGGCAGTCCTTCCAATTCATGTCTTCTAAAACTATATTCATTAGCCGCTGGAAGGATGCTGGAGCACCTGTCAATCCAAAGGGCATAACCCAAAATTCATGCAGACCTCTGTGGGAACAAAACGCTGTTTTTGCGCGGACATCAGGAGATAGTGGAATCTGCCAGTATCCACTAGCAAGATCTAAAGCTACAAAATACTTCGCACCGCCTAAACTATCTAAACAGTCGTTAATTTGAGGTAAAAGATAGCATCTTTTAACGTAACTTTGTTAACTCGTCTAAAATCAATGCAAAAGCGCGTCGTACTACCAAAAGGCAGTCGCCGCGCTGCTTGCTTAATTGGTGGTCCTTCAGGGACAATATCATGTTGCAAGACATCAGTTTTACCAAAATCAGCAGATTTTTTTGCGAACATACCTCTTCGTTTTCATAAAAAATAGAAAACAGCATCTTTTTGCTCAGTAGATAGATTGGTTTTGTCGAGCTTTAGCGCCGAGCGGAAATCTACTTCCGTCCATTCGGTCGGTTTGACAGTGAAGTCAGGACACTCTGATTTGTTAAAGTCTAAGGTCTGCTGATCGTCCATTTGAATGTTCGTGACAATAGAAAAAGCATCTTGCTCAGATATACAATCAACATTTTCGAAAGAGTTAAGCAACGGACAAAACTCGGATATTGTTGTACCTTTAAAAAGTTTTGCTTGTGAGTGAGACGCGTTCCGCAACTTTATAATAATGCGACGGTCGGCAACTGTGTTAACTGATTGAGCAGCTAACAAGTTGTGGTTGAATAGTGTCTTTTTACGCGGAGCAAAGAAACCATCATGTTGTATGTGAGGATCACTGCAACCATAGAGCGTGGCCTCAACGAACTGTTCACTTTTTTGGTGGAACCCGTACATCACTTTCTAGCTTAACTAAGCATGAGGTCGGTACCCTCAACTTAGTCCGTAACGGTAGCCTGTGACCATTCATGCAAATTACACCAGTCTCAACGTTCAAACAAAAGTTTGACGGGATCAAAATATCAGTTCCTAGAATAGCTGGAGTCGTTATGTTATCAGCAATATAAATTTTACAGAATTTCTCAACTTTACCAAAGGTAATGTTAACAAAAGCCGTCAATCGACAGTTTACTGTTATTAGCAGTAACCAATGCTGGGCCACCCGGTTTTGGACAGCAGTCCTTACCAAAAATACAAGCATATGTATCACGTCTGAATAACGTAATAGGGCTACCAGTATCTACCAAAAATTCAAACTCCAAGCCATTAACAAAGCCAGTTAGATAAAACAATGTGAATGAAAACAAATTTGTCTTTTGAGGCACAGTACTTAATACCCGCGACGGCTGCCCCTCGACGTCGCGCCACTGTAGTTTAAATTGTCTCGGTTCTCGTACTGAACTTGACGCGATGTTGAGCTGTTATCCCTTGATTTTTGTCGATTCCAGGTATTCTGGGATGAACAATTTTGGAAGGAAAAGCCGCGCCTAGCGTAAGACCCCGAACGCTTAAATTATATTATCAACTTAAATTATTAACTAAAATTATCCTCTGACGAGGAATCCGAATGACGACAATAGCGGTTACTGTCTCTACTTTTGAAGCGTACTGTTCCTTGCCGCCGTACCCAGGCCTGAAGCTTCTTATTTTGTTCTTTTTGCTCTGACAAATCCCGTCGCAGGAACTCTAACTCGTCCTTCAATTCTTTCAAAACAATACTGTCTTGACCCGACAAAGAGGAAACTGGAGCTTCTACGCGGTTATCCCCGTTAGAAAGTATATCGGCAGTCAGTACTCTTTGTGCGATGCGAAGCGCGTCCTCTGGGGCTTGAGGGCTGTCCAAAAGCAGCTTTCTTCGAATTCTGTCATCAGTAACGCCCTTCGTAAATCTTTCCAAAAGCATATGCTTCCGCTTTTCAATCGCTCTGGTAGGAAAATTGACAGAAACCAAGCCTTGTAGCTCGACGAAATACTCTTTAAGAGACTCCCCAGGTTTTTGATCACGGATAGGAAAGTCCCGTTAGGCCAAAACCTTAACATCCGGGTCCGTAAACGTGTCCATAAGTTTGTCCCAAATGTACCGATAGTTATTGATCATATCATCGTCGTCCGTCGAGGGTAATCTGATCAAAAAATCTTGTTGCCTCATTACTGAGGCGGGACAAAAGAGCGGAGACCTTTTCATTGTCCCGCAATCTGCTAGCAGTCAATGTTCTATCCATACGTCGCAACCATATCTGGATATCATCGCCAATCGAATATTCAACGGCGGTATGCAAGAAACTAAACATGGCAACGGAAACGGCAGAAAAATTCTTAACCGCTGCCACCAATTTTGTAACACAACCAAACAACCAACTGATATTTACTGTATCTACAATTACAATTACAAGCGGTAGAGTATATTCCACTTAGTAGCTACGAGTTTAGTAGGCTATCTTATTACAGTATAAAATTGGTAAACTGATGGTAATTATTTTTTAAATCAAACGTTCAAAATGCTAAATTTTTGCCATTTTATGCCGTTTTGGGCTCTACGGTTTTGGTAAAATAAATTTACCAGAATTATGCTTGAAAATACATCGATCTTAATTATAAATAAATAGTATACCTTATGTAGCCCTGTTCTTGCGGCACGCACGCAAATCGACAGCCCTACAATCCACGTTAGAAAAATAAGGCTCATATCACCTGCAAACGCACACCCCGCTTAGGGTCGATTCATACTTCAATAGGGCATACGGACAAACGGACATAGGGCATACGGACAGTTTTGTCCGTTTTTTCAATTCATACTTTTCAGGGCAAACGGACATTGGGACGTACGGACATACGGATGTACGGGCATACGGACAAAGGGGCGATTCACACTTTTGAGCCGTATGTCCGTTTGTCCGTATGTCCTACAATTTCGGGCAGAGTTGAACTGAATTTAACTTTGCCGGACATACGGACAAAGTGAAATTGTGCCGTTTTATACGGATGAACGGACATACGGCTGAAGGGCAAACGCGCATACGGCTGAACGGACGAAAGTATGAATCAAACGGCCGTTCTGCCGTTCGTTTTGTCCGGATGTTCGTTTGTCCGTTTGCCCGTATGTCCGAATGTCCGTGTAGAAGTATGAATCGAGCCTTAAAGCACGGCGCACAAACCCAGGGTTCAGGCCGCGACGGCCACACGTTCAAAATTACCCATGGATTAAGTAAAATTATACTTATCCCGGAGCTCAGATCACGGCAGCCAAACACAGTGCCCAGTTGAAGCCTACCTACCCTCTACGCTCAGAGATGCCAAATCAAGTCAAACTTCAGCGTAGAGCATGGAAATTTAATTCTACTTTTATCATTTTAATTTTGCAATCAGTTCAAGCAATTCCTTTTATTCCTAAATTTCTCAACGAAATTAAAAGTGAAGACATAAACACACAATTAGGGTCAATTCATAGTACCTACCACTTACCAGTCCATTTTAACATGCCATAAACAGCTTTTGTTGCTAAAAATGCGAAAAAAACAATAAAAACAGCATTATTTGCAACGTTATATGGGCTGCTGCACCAAGGATTACGGTAGCTTGATTGTAGGCGAGGCTAAAGGCAGCTGCAATCAGAGTGGCTGTTGGCTTTGGAAAGAGTCATTTGGGTACCTGGGTCCCGTTTGGGTACCTGGGTCCCGTTTGGGTACCCCATCAGCCAATTAGATGGGGTCCCATTTGGGTACCTGGAGGGTCCGTTTGGGTACCAGGTACCCATTTGGCACCGGGTCCCGTTTGGGACCATTTTTGGCCGTTATTGTGCAACGCATCTACCGCGCTGCCAAGCTGGCCGATGGAAAGAGTGTCATAAATACTTAAGTTGTATATCAGAATCTGTATTAAAATTCTCATGTAGGTAGAACTCCGTCAGGACCTATAGTGTTAGCGCTTACAAGCGCTAAAAGTTAATCACATACTTAAACTTCGCTTAGCGTTTATTTAAGTGCTCAGCAAACACTAACGGTTAACTTAGTGTTTTGGTTTTGTATTCACATACTTAAGGTGAATTTCATGAAGGCGGTTTTACTAAACCATGGCTCTACGTACGTTTTTATATGATTTGCACATAATTTCTTTACAAAATATCGCCTTATTCGTTACAAATTTCGTGAAACTAACCATGGTTTTAGCACAGCTGAAATTTCAGCAAAATAGAAACCTGCTGTGCTGCAGGTTTCAAATTTCAACTGCCCTAAAACCATGGTTTAAGGGGGTAGTGTCGCGAAAGCAGTCGATTTTGCGCGACTATAAAACTTTTTCAGTGAAAGATAGGTCATTGTTCTTTACATATTCTAAAAATATGTTTCAAAGCAAATATTTTTGCCAAGTTTCAGAAAAATTGATGCAGCATACAGTTAGCAGTGAAGTCGCAAATTCGGAAAAATGACGTTTTGAAAACCTATTCACATTCGATAATTTCGTCACAATTAAAAAACTTTTTGTTTAGATTCTTTACACAAAGTAAAAGCACATATGCTCTAGTTTATGCACACAAAATTTGGAGCAAATTGCTTGAGTCGTTGTGGAGTAATGCCTGTTTGAACTGTGAAACTGTGCGTAACCTGTAAGGTACTCACAGCAATAATGATAAATTGTAAAAAATTTAGACACTTATTTTGAAATCAAAAGAAAAACGAAGCTTCATTTTTCATTTTTCTTATTTGTGGCAAAAAATGGTGCATCAAAACATTACATGTACTTCACAAGCTGGCCAATCTGATATCTGGCTTGATTTTTTTGAACTTTTATGTCTCTATTGTGTGATGTCTGGCTCACAAATGGTGATTGGTTAAAAATATTGGTAGATATTGGTAGTCTAGTGTCTGGCAGTATTTATATGACACCATATGGCATTTCAGTAGTTTCTCAGTAAACGTACAAATTCAAAGCAAAACGTTAACCTTTTGCAGCCTGTGAGCAAAACTGCTTTGGCGACACTACCACCTTAAGGTGGCGCTCTGAATAACCGACTTTGGGCGATAAACTTTTTCACGTAAGTTTTTGTTAATAAACTCAAGAAGAAAAGTTGTTGCAAATTAAATTAGCTTTCATTTGATGTATATTACGTCCAATTTGGTTCAACTTGAAATTTTAACCTATTTTTCAATGGGAAAAAATCTTCAAATCGATATACCAAAAAATTCTATATGGCTTTTTGTACTTTTTGAAACAGTTTTTTGTAGCTAATTGCTAGTTGCAACTTTTCAAAAAGTCATTTGTGTAGGCAAACCTTTCTAAAAAAATTTCCAAAATACGTTGACCAATATTGACAAAAATGCACTATTTTTCAAACTAATTTTTCGTTAGCTACTTTTTGGCTTCTGAAACTTTTCTCAACGAATTTTAGTACAGAAAAATTAGCTCTATTTTTTGGAAAATACGTATGTGTAGGCAAACTTCAGGTTTCTGAAAATGGGCTATAGCGTACATTTTTTTAAGATTACTATCAGCTGCGAAAACCGATCCGCTTGAAACTTTGCAGACTGTTAAAGCAGACGTATATGGAGGTGCCGAACTTCTTGAATTGTAATTATTATGATTTGGCTCAATATGATAGGCTTTTTAAAACGTCACTTTTGATAGAAATTAAAATAACTAAAAATTTGTCGCCGGTAACGAAAATTCGACAAAAATGGCACCTCGGCAAGATAATTGTCTTTAATTTAAGCTATAGATTGTTAAATTTGGTTGAGGCACCATTGAGCTACGTCATTTCAAAAATTAGTCAAATTTTTCAAAATTTCAATTTTGATGCAGTCATAAAATTTGCTAAAATGTTCCGAGACTCATAAAACTTTGCAAAAATGCTTGCCTGGTGTTCATCTTGATTAAACTTAAGCAAAAAGTTCGTATCAGCAAGAAACAAAAAATTATAGCAATTTGAATTATTGGAAGTTACTCAGAGCGCCCCCTTAAGGGGGGTACTTCGAAAATTGGCAAAAAAAATTGGCGAATGTCAAACTTTACTATACATATATATACTATGGCACAAAAGAACACTGGAGGCAAAATGTCAAATCACGTGATCATGTCACGTGACTCCCAGAGCACCAAACGTGAGTGAATTTTCGGTAAACGATAACTCTGCTTATACTTTGCATATAGTCACAATTTATATACCAAAATGTAGCTTATGCGCTTGTCTAGTTGAACATTATTTTGGTTTTTGACATTTATGTAAGGTTTGGATAAAAAATGTCATTATGTGCTTTGGAAGTCGAACTCTGAGCAATAAAATTCCTATATAAAAATTTATAAGCTTTATTTTAAAAAACTAAAAAAATTGTTCAATTGCGCAGAGCCTAAGGCTATAATTGTGCAAAATTTTGTAGAAAAATATCTTACCAGCATTTTATAATCGAATGCCGAAGAATTGGGTTTGTATTCACACAGCCTATATTTGAGACTGCTGCTTCTGAAAATGGTTTCTTGTGCGATTTTTTTGCACAGAATGCAATAAAATTGTTTTAATTGTTCATTACGACTAATAAAATCTACGTATCGTCTAATCGCAAAACCTCAAAAAGCGTTGATGCACTGGCTTACTTGCTGAATTTGTGTAAAAGTCGAATAAAATCAGTAAATTGTCCAATTTTTTCCAAATTTTTTGCTATAGAGATATGCACGTCAAAACATCAGAAATAGTATTTTGGGCAACTTTTCTTCAAGAATGATAGGTCATTTTGGCTGTTTTTAAAAATACGGCCCAAAACCTTGATTCCCAGAGCGCCCCACAGGAAAAAAATTAATACAAAATTTATACAAAAAAAGTACAAAAATTATACAAAAAATGTACAAAAAATTTTGTATAAATTTAGTATAATTTTTGTATAAATTTTGTATTTCTACCTTGGCAAGTTTGTATAAATTTTGTATATATTTTGTACTTTTTTGTATAAATTTTGTACAAATTTTGTATAAATTTTGTACTCAGAGTGCAAGTTTGTATAAATTTTGTACAAATTTTGTGCAAATTTTGTACTTCTTGTTCAAACATTTTTGTATGATTTTTGTACATTTTTTGTACAAATTTTGTACTTTTTGAAAATTTTTTTGGGAAGTTTTTTACTGATACTACAGGCATCAGGCTGCCTAAATGTCTCTAAAATGACAACTAAAACCACTAAAAATTTTCTGAATTTTTGTATAAAATTTGTACATTTTTTGTACAAAATTTGTACTTGTTTTGTATAAATTTTGTACAAATTTTGTATAAATTTTGTACTTTTTCAAAAAATTTTTCAGAACCTTTTTCACTAATACTGCAGGCATCACGCTGCCTAAATGTCTCTAAAATGGCAACTAAAACCACAAAAAAATTTCTGAATTTTTGTATAAAGTTTGTACATTTTTTGTACAAAATTTGTACTTATTTTGTATAAATTTTGTACAAATTTTGTACTTTTTCAAAAAATTACAAATTTTCAAAAATGGCAACTAAAACAACATTTGTACTTATTTTGTATAAATTTTCACAGGAAGAAAGGGCGACTCTTAAAATGGTCTAAAACCAATCTAAAAACACTCTAAAAATTTTAAGAGTGAATTAAGAGAGCAAGTTAAGACCATACGTGGGCAGCTGGCCAATTCTGGGGGGGGGGTGAGCCAGCCACCGGGGGGGGGGGGTGCGGAGCAGCTGTCCTGCTGCTTTCGTGAGCCACCGTCCAGCAGTCTGGGGGGCACAGGAAAACTTTTTCCGGAAATTTTCCGGAAATTTCCCGGAAATTTTCCGGAAATTAAAAAATTTCCGGTTTTTTTCCGGAAAATTTCCGGGTTTTTTCCGGAAAATTTCCGGGCTTTTTCCGGATAATTTCCGGGTTTTTTCCGGAAAATTTCCGGATTTTTTCCGGATAATTTCCGGGTTTTTTCCGGAAAATTTCCGGGTTTTTCCGGATAATTTCCGGTTTTTTTCCGGAAAATTTCCGGGTTTTTTCCGGATAATTTCCGGGTTTTTTCCGGAAAATTTCCGGGTTTTTTCCGGATAATTTCCGGGTTTTTTCCGGATAATTTCCGGGTTTTTCCCGGAAAATTTCCTGAAAATTTCCGGGTTTTTTCCGGAAAATTTCCTCGTTTTTTCCAGATAATTTCCGGGTTTTTCCGGGTTTATATATATATTAGGGATAGACCGCTGGCTCGGCTCGGCTCGGCAAATTGCCTTTGGCTCGGCAATTTTGCCGAGCCAGGCCGAGAGTTGAGACAGTCGCGAATTTTCAAGAACTAACTTTCAAAAGTTCAAAAACTCTTCCCAGAATCCAAAAAGCTAGAGCTGTATATACGGTTTTTGTGTTTTTCCGTTAATAAACCGCTCTCCCAAACCGGTATATCACGGGGGGAGGGCGGCCGCATTACCCATTTTTTATTGGAATTACATACTTCATGTAAGAATATGTGTTTATTCGGCGCAATTTGTTTGCCTGATATACTGTTTTGTGTTACATTTATATCATTGCAAAAACGACATTTTTAATAAATTTGCTGTCCGCATTGCAATATCCAAAAGCTTAGTAAATTTTTCAATTTTTCACTCTGGCGCCCGTTGCACAAAATAGCTGCAAAACGGTGGGAAGATATATAAGCAATATATATTCCATACTTCTTCAGATATAGTAAAATTGAAAAAATTTAACATATAGTAATATTGTTGGTAAAAGCCGGCTTCGTGGCGAGAATGGACGTCAAAATAAATCTGGCCCTTCACAGGAATCTGAATTTTCTGTAAAATTTTTTCAGTTACACATTTTCAGATGTTTTTTACAAATTCCAGCATTTTACAGACTTTCAGAGGAATTTCAGAGAATTTTCACACTAATTCAGGCAAAGTTCAGATAATTTCACCCAGAATTCAGAGACTCTAAATTTTATTTGAAAAAATGTTACTGGCTGATTCTACAGAAAATTCAGATTTATTGGTTTTCCTGTACTTTCAAGTTTCATCCATTTGTTGACGTCACTGTGTAGCTGTCGATATGAAAATGGATGAATTATTATTTTCCAGTTTGCCACCAAAAGTAGCAAACATTTAGGGTACCCCCCTCCCGTGGTAGGTCCTGCACTGCGAAGGGCGTAGCCGGGGGGGCGGGGGGTCGCGGGGGTCGCTACCCCTCTTCTTTTGGTCGAACCTGAAGAAAATGTCTACAAGGGTCCCCCCTTTGGTTTTTATCGCCCGACCGAAAAAAATTTCTGATAGGTCTCCAATTGACCAAATTTGGCCTGATATTCAAAAAATTCTCATTTTTTTTCTGGGGGCTGCCGCCCCCAGACCCCTGCATCTTTGTGGCTTCCTATTCGTTGATATTATCTTTTATTAAAGTCAATGCATGTCTGCAAGAGTACATTCTGCTGAACTTACTTGTGTACTACATATACTGTCTGATATGATGTTCCCATCTTTTGTTTTACTTTTCTTGTCAGAAAATATTTCTGATACGTCTCCAGTTGACTAAATTATGTCCAAAAATTTCGAAAATCTCCATTTTTTTCCTCGGGCCTGCAGCCCCCAGACCCCTGCTATCTGTGGCTTAATTCTCTTCGCGTTTTCACCACTGGCGGCCCGAATCCCTCGCCTGTCTCTGAATTTAGGAAGGAGCTTAACCCGTCCCCTCCAACTGCATGAGTATCAAATATCAAATAAATATCAAATAAAAGCTCTAATCCTTTCTTGCTTCTTGACACAAGTCCTAATTTGTCACTTAAAAAAAGTTGTGCCCCAAAACATTGATTCCCGGAGCGCACGATTAAATTTTGATAAAACCCAAAATTAACGATAGCCGGCCGGCTCGGCTCGGCTCGGCCCGGCATGCCGAGCATATATATATTACCATGCCGAGCATATATGCTGGCATATATATATTACCAATTGCATACCTTCAAGCTCACTAACTAAAACATAAGCCCAAGCTCACCATAGCAGTGCTAAACTATACAAAGTATTAAAGCTACACTTAACCACCCTCAAAGTTTTTTGACGTACTGTAGTTTAATCTGGGTAAGCCGAACCATACATACAAGTATAGTCAGCACAACTGGAGTAGGTAGACTTAGTTTGAGTAGGTCACATAGCGCGTACCTGTGACAGGATTGACAGCCGGGGCGCTGGCAGCCGCACTTGTCTGGATGGACTGCGCCGTGACGGTGGGCTGCACCGGGGCCGACTGGGGAGCCGCCGCGGGCTGGTGGGCTGCTGGCTGGGCCTACAACACAACACGCACAATTATACTGTGTCAGTCGCATTCAAGCTAAAGCAGTTACTCAAACTTACTGTAAGGATGACAATGGCATCAGGCTACAGCAGTTTACACAATGAATATGGGCCCAGTCTAAAAATCTAGCTTTAAACAGTAGTTGTCAAATATCTTAGTCAACCGAAAGACAGGAGAAGCCAAGGATAGGAACGAATTTTAGTCAGTTGCTGCAAAAGGTTACAGAAACCTTATGATCCTTTGACAAAAAAGTTGATAATGCTATCTTGGTGACCGTCATGCATTAGATTGCAATTTTATTCATTCAAACTTCCTTTTGTATTTTTGTTGTAATGAATTTGTAACAAACTGAAACAAACCAGTATGAACTTTTTAATTCGAATTCTGTTACTTATACGTATAACTCACCTGTTGATAATATTGGGCGTAGTAGGCTGCCCAAGCGGCGGCAGCGTTCGGATCCTGGCCAGGCGCTGGGGCCGGTTGTGGCTGAGGAGCTGGGGCCGCTACTAAAACGACCCAATTTATTCATAGCTTTCTATTATTTAGGTCTTTCATACATTCACGGGATGCTACAGACAAAGCAACTGACGGAGTGACAGACTAACCAATTTTAAAAACATAAACAACATAAGACGTGACGGTGGCGGGTGGTTCCATATTGGGTATGAATTGTGAAGTTAACACTTTCCGAGTACTACGCTCCTTGATTCTATCCTAACAGAAACATTCGTGTTAAAAACTTCTGTACTTCTGTGGAGTAAAATTAAAACATTTCAAAATTCAAATTAAAAATTTTAATGAAAAACAAAGCTGCAGGTAGACCTTAATCTACAGAAACTGTTAAAATATGACGTACTGACGTCGTAGTCAATATCCTCACATCAACCGCTTCGTACGCTATTTATATTGACGCATGAATCAACAACAAAACTACACTAATTACTAAACAAATCCCTGGACTCGCTCAGTTCGTCTACAGATAGTGTGGCATTCACAACAGACGCATGCAGCCGCCTTACTTACCAGGCGCAGGCTGTGGGGCGGGCGCCGGTCCCTGACCCCCGTAGGCGTTGCCCGGGAAGGGGGGCACGGGGGTACCGGGCGGGATGTCGCCCACTTTGATGCGGATCAGATGCTGGGCGTGATGTATGGCCTGGGGGGAGCCCTTGATGATGAATATCTTCTCATACTCATTCGGCGGCGTATCTCTGGACAGCTCCACGTGCGCCCCACTCTCCGTGTTGATCTGTCGAATGGTCTCGCCACCTGCAACAAAAAACAACTACATATTAACATTAGGCTTAGTCACACAGTCTGATTGCAAAAAAACAACTGCAGTCATGCTTTGACCACTTTTGATATAGACATGTTAACAAAACTGCGGCGCAACCAATCCTAAAAAATGTATATAGCTCTCTTCTATAATAGTTCAAAGATTATGGCACTGGAGGCAAAACTAATGGTCAACTTTCAATGTACAGAACACTTTCAGGTCAAAGCTCTCTACTCTAATAATAAAGCATTGTTACTCTATAAACTAAGCTTATACCCCCTTAAAATTGAATAGAATGGGTAGGGGTACGGACCCCCTGCGAACCCCGTATCATCACCAAACCAACCAGTATAAAAATCAGGAATCCGCTGTTCTTACCCTTGCCAATGACCAGTCCAGTCTTATTGCTGGGCACGTGCATGTAGAATATTTCCTGTCGCTGCATATTGCCCCCGCCATTGTTCATTCCGCCACCACCCATGTTCTGCTGCCCACCGCCCGACATCGGAGGATTACCACCGGCTTTCGCCTACACAAACAAACGCCAACAGTCGTGGTTAATTAATGTTAAATCAAAGGCTGTCAACTTTACACAACAAAACTACGCACATAATTCGAGCACTAAAGTCATTCATCACAGATACCCGGAAACGAAAACTAAAACACGATTATCCATACTTTAACGATTCGGGTAGCAATGTTAGCAATAATTAATTCGTAAAATTATTGACAATGAACTATTACAATTGCCTGCTGAACGATTTCCGTGATCATATTGGTGGCTTTCTGAATCTGGTCCGGCAAGCCCGTCAGCACTGCTGTTCGCTCAGGACCATTGGTATCTTCTGAAATTGGGTCAAACAAAATAGTGATAACTTAATCGTCTAATTAAAAACTAGATTCCGCGAGTTTCAACAAACTCACTCACGTCTGATGAAAAGACAGACGCCTAATAGTTATCGTCTAATAACTTAATGCAAAAACAAGCGCTGGAATTAACGAAATCGCTGCTGGGTTGCAGCTTTAAGTTTTCACTATCCACTAAATTCCTTTCGTAACACCGGAGCAAACACGACAAAATTCAAAAAATGGCTTAGCTGAAAAAGAAAAATGTGGTAACGGTAACCCGCGGATAGATAACTATCCTTTGGCGTGTCCGCCCTCGGGTGCGGTGCTGATCTTCGTTGCAATGTCTGAGAGCGTCAGTGGTGCCACGTCTTCAAGAGTGACTATGTGGACTCAGTTACACCGACCAAACCCTTATTTCGCCAGACTACACGCTTTGAATTTTTTAAACGGGAGTTAGATTGGAGTTTGAACCTTTCCAACCTAAATGGACCATGATCAATCAATAGATAACACCAGCACCTACCTCCAAGTTTAAACTGCACTTTTGCCCCGCTCTCTCCCTGAATTTTCTTAATCATATCTCCATTTTTGCCAATGATCACACCAACTGCGATGCGCGGGACAATCACCTAAACGTAAAAAAACTGCATATACACTTAGTAAAAAATAAAAATAAAATAATATGCTGAACTTATACAAAAATCATTGCTGTATGAGAATTCTTAACATTATTACAATAACACTTGTTGTAACAATGTCGGTAAACTCTCAGTGCATTATTCTTTCGCACAAAAAAACAGTTATTACTCCTTTACCTCAGTTATAGAAGTTAAAGCAAAACAGCGGTATATTCTTGTGCGATATTTCAAACAAAACATGATAAAAATTGAAAAATGACAAAAATGAAAAAATTTTCACAGATTCAAGTATTACTGAAATTACTGAAAACAAACTCATTAAAAAACCATTTGCTGTATGAGAATCCTTAACATAATCACAAGGATGCTTGATGTAACAATGTCGGTAAACTCTCAGCCTGTTATTATTTTGCACACAGAAACAGAGTTAATGCTATTTAACGCCAGTAAGAGCGATAACAAAACTAGGTTAAAATCTTGTGCGGTATGAAACTTTTTGAATAAACATTCCCTAGGTCAACTTATTTTTCAAAAATATTTCTTCTCATCGCTACTTTAAAAGAATTTAGCCTGTCCAATTTACATTTAAAAGTTCAGGTAAAAATGACAAACCTCCCCAAGACTTTTCTGGGCATTGCTGTAGTCCGTGTATCCGGGGAATCGCCCACTGTCATCTTTGGAATTCATCACCTCAATCACTTTCGCCTTCGCCACCTGAAACAAACAAAACTGATGCTGATAAAAACATAGCAAAATTCGTTTGCTATTTTACTAGAGAACTAGAACATCGAAAATTTCGTTTTAGCGTGAAAGTATATAGTTGCCTTAAATTAAATTTTTTAAAATATGAAAAACTGATCTCTTGTGCGAACCTCGACTTTATCCTGAGTGCCAATGATTCTGAGTGGTTTGTCCTGCATGCTGGCCGAATTGCTGTCCTGGATCACAATCATGCGAACGTTCAGTTGCTCCTGTAGCACAAAACATACATCGTCATTCGTAGTGACAGCTCACTATGAGTAGCAGACACTAGACAGTCATAGCAAAATAGAGTTCATGGCATGCAAAAATACAGTAGACACAAATAATTTTAGCCTTACGCTTGGGAATGAAAATCATGCTTGAGTGTTTACTGAAAATAAGTTAGCTGCTCTATATATTTTTGTCCCAAGGTGTCTAAGGTCCTATTCACAAATTCGGATTAACTCGACTAGATTAACTGAATTACTGGAATAACTCAACACAAAAGCATGAGACCTTTTTCAAATTAGACACATTTGCTCCTCTGTGTCACGTGCATAAACGTGCAGTGCAAACGTGCAAATTCTTGGAAAGATACTAAAAATATATGTCGAGTTATTGTAGTTAATTCAGTTAATCTAATCTAGTTAATCGTTAATTTGTGAATAAACCCTATCAAACTAAAATTAAATAACACGGGAAACGTTTAACACGCGTAATTACGTCCGTTCAGTCTGACTAAAAGTTAACTATGAAGTAAATTTTTCTTCTTCTTCTTCTTCTTCTTCTAACTGCCTACTAGTTGACCAGCAAATTGAAAAAGTTTCTGCTCACACCACTTTACAGAGCTGCATTAAATTATGATGATTGATGATAAGATAATATTATGTAGAGTGCATGATATTGTCCCCTTACCTGTATTTTCTTCAAATTCTCCCCTCCCTTCCCGATGACCAGGCCCACTTTGGGCCCCGGGATCAGCATCTCCTCGATCACCTGCCCCCCGGACGCATTCTGCTGCATCTGCATCGGCGGCCCACCACCCTTCGACACTATCGCTTGGATCAGCTCCTTTGCTTTGCTGAAAAGTTAACGGTAACTATTTTCATTAAGCAAAAACTGATATTGCAAAAAAGAAAACAAAGCGCCAAAACAATAAATAAGCACTCGAATAAAGCAACCTTCCCCCCCCCCGTTCTCACCATATCTTGGATCCATGTTGATGACACACGTGCGTAGTATTATCCCGTCAATCGTCATATCATTAGAATGTATATGTATATATATACATTGAATGCTTACGAGTTGTAAAAAGTTAATAAATTAGGACAGAAAAACACCCAAATTTTCTCTTGCAAAAAAAAAAAAAAAAAAACTTTCGCCACAAAAAAAAAAAAACCCACCCCACCGACCAGCGGCACCAAAAACACCCACGGCGGCCGCCCCAGCGCCCAGCGAACACCGCCCACCCGCCCGCCCTCCACCACCTCAAAAAAATTTTAACCTTGAATCAAATTTCATGAAAATTGTAAAAACATGCACATTGTGTCTCGGTTTGACTATATATACTAGCAGGTGATCAGAAAAAGAAACAGCACGTTCCAAATTATTGCAACTTTCAATGGGCGGGGATGGGGGGGAAGACCCCCCCCCCCAACATTCGGTCCCGGGGTAGTATGGGGTGTCCCGCCATGGTTAAATAGGGGGGTGGGTCCCGACGGGAGTAAAATTTTGGTCAAAATTGGAAAAAAACGGCATTTTTTGTAAAAATTTAGCGATTTTTACAAAGATTTTCTCAAGTATATATATATATATATATATATATATATATATATATATATATATATATATATATATATATATATATATATATAATCTTTGTCAAGGCTAATGCAAGAGAAACACAGTTACATAGAACCTATTACCTACATTTTCCAGTAACCGGGCGACCTAGAAAATGTGTGTATATTTACAGTCATACATGTAGTTGGGGGGATGGGGGGGGGGGAAACCCCCTCCCCCAAAATTCGGTCTCGGGGGAGGCAGAGGGGATCCCCATCCCGCCAGGGGGAAAAGAGGGGGTCCCGCCAGGGAAGAGTCCTGGCGAAAGTAAAATTTTGGCCAAAATTTTATTTTTCGTAAAATTTAAGCGATTTTTACCGAAATGTCAAAATCGGTGTTTTTTGGTCAACAAAGGTGAAAATTACGTCATTTTTGGAATGGGGGGTTAAAAATTAGTTGACGCAGGGGAGGATGGTCCCACCAAGGGGAAGGGGGGTTCCCAAAATTTTGGTGCTGTTACATGTATGCTTTTAAATGTTGTACTACCCGGTTACATTACACATGCCAGTGAGAGAGGAGGGCAACTTGAACTTGATCCAAATCCTAGAAGGCATCCGACGGAATTAATGTCTAAAGCAATAAAAAGACGGTCACTAACCAGGCGCCATTTGAATGCGACACTGTGAAACCGTTTGGATGTTTGTGATTTGTTCGCCACCGCGGCCAATTACTGCAAAAAACGGCCAAAAGAAAGTAGTATCTGCACCAGTGACTCTGACACGGAAAAATTATACATTCACAACTAGAGTATTAAATTAAGGGAAATATTCAACACTTGTTCTGCAATCTCACATGGGGGGGTTGGGCTTCCCCCTTTTCCCCATGTATATGTGTACATTTGTGATATAAGTCATTTCTTGATTGCGAAAATTGAGCAACCACTGCACATTTACTGCAGGCATCAACTTACTGAGTCCGACCATGTGATCCGGGACCCGGTACTGCTCCACAATCACGGGATCCATTCCGCTAAAAAAATTACAAACCAAAAATCTGAAAAAGTTATATTAGTATGAAATATGGCAGCCTTTGAAATCCATTTCTTGGCTAGACAATACCACGCTAAAATTCATCCTGAATTATTGAATCAAGACAATATGCATAGCAGTTCAAACTGGTGTTAAAAAGTAGGCGCAGAAAATAAGTTGAATTGACAAACCTTGGAATCACGCCGAGTGTAGAAATCGGGGCACCGTCGTTATTAGGTCTTTTCGCAACGTTTCCTGTGAAATCGAAAAAATAAGATAGTAAGTATCCAACCCATTTGGCAAGCAAGCAGTACGCATCAGGATTCCAAATGCAGTGGCGTACCCAGGGGGGGGGGCGGGCAAGGGGGACATCAGCCCCCCCCTTCGTGTTTTTACCCCCCCCCCCCCCGTCGCGATTTCAGCCCCCCCCCCTTTGTCCATTTTTTCCTGTGGTAGTGCCGTAGTGGTCCCCTTTGGTTTCATGACACCGCCGAAAAAAATTTTTTGGCACGTCCCCAATTGACCAAAATCACACTAAAATTTCAAAAATTTCCCATATTTTCCTTTCAAGGGGATCTCGCCCCTACCCTAATTCATTCCTGCTATAATGTACATGACTTATATCTGCTATGGTGTATTAATAATGAGTAACGCTGACAATTATACATTCAGTATTTGTCTCCCCCATTTAGTTTATATTGCCCGGCCGAAAAAAATTTCCGACACGTCTCCAATTCACCAAATTGCGTAAAAATAAAAAATCTCTAATTTTTTTCCTGGGGGCAGCCGCTACCAGACCCTTGCAACCACTATGATTTCACGACAAGTATATATTGCTTAGAATTGCACTTTCAATGCAAATTTCGTTTCAAAACTCTGGAAAAAGCTTAGAGCTTCTGGGGGCTGCCGCCCCCAGAACCCTGCAACCACTATAATTTTGCGACAAGTGTGGCTTAGAATTGCATTTTCAATGCAAATTTTATTTCGAAATTCTAAAAATGCTGCAGCTTCTGGGGGCTGCCGCCCCCAGACCCCTGCAACCACTATAATTTTGCGACAAGTGTTGCTTAGAATTGCAATTTCAATGCAAATTTTATTTCAAGATTCTAAAAAAAGCTCCAGCTTCTGGGGGCTGTCGCCCCCAGACCGCTTGACCATGGGGCATGTTGCGTAAACTTTTTCAATGCAATCAGTTTAAAATTCTAAAAAGCTGAACCTTCTGCAGATTGCCTCAGACTGCGTGTCAGGGACTGCACTGCCTCGGACCCCCCTCCCCCCCAGTCGTCGAAAATCAGTTCAGCCCCCCCCCCCGTCTCGAAATCCTGGGTACACTACTGACCAAATGACTCCACACGATCACAAAATTAGGGGCCAGGCACAGGCGCCACATAGACTTCAAGAAATTTTACGGTAGCACGGGGGTCACATTGTTTAATTCCGCTGACATGCAGATAGAACTGAGCCAACCTAATTTCGAAATTGGGTATATAATTTTGTGAAAATGCCAGTTCCGCTTGAAGCAGGCAGAAGACAGAACGGAGTTAAATGCCGGATAACTAAATCAAAAAATACAATACGTTTATATAAACATACCTTCTCCGTCTTCCAAAGGTCTTTTTTCACCACTGCTTATTTTGGCAGCCAGCTGAAATAAAGTGTATACAGAAAAGACAAGCCCTTGATGTTTCGGCCCAATTTTGTCCGATTGATGTGTCCTATTGTTTCTAAAATTACTAAACTAAAAAACATACAAATATGCACCTGTTTCCTTGAATGTCTTAGCATTTATTATTCTTGTCCTTTTCTCCTTTCTCTCATTTTCTATGCTTCTTTTAACACTGTATTATTTAATATTTCCTGTTAACTTCCCTGTCTCCCTTAGCCCTAACTCTCTGCTGACACTCTTAGCTTAGCCTTAATTTCATTGCGGGGATAAGAAATATGCGAACTGGATGGAAGGAGTTCCGAGTGACCACAGCCCACTCCTTCCCCCTTCCGAAAATACTTTTTTGTTGGCAGATGAAATAGAAGTCTTACTTGTCGGGCACGGTTCAAAGCGTCTGCGAATGCTGCGTTAGTGATTGGCCCAGAAGTCATATCCGAAGAAAACAAACAATTACTGCACTGCGGACAATAAAGACACAATACAATAATATATAATATTTGCAAAATTATAACAAAAATACAGAGCAACAAAAACAATACAATACACACCTATACAAGCTTAGCCAGCAATGCCAATGCAGTAGGCAAGATACACAACGTCATTATTACATTGAGTGTGGTTATAATTTTGAAAACTGTAAGAATTATTTGTGAAAACTATTGAAGAAAACAACTTAATGTTGCACAAATATACTTATATTATTTTTTGCTTTCACGACTTCTGATTTGCTGACCATGAGAACAAATGAAACAAAATTATCTTATTCACACTCTGTTATTACCAGCAGTAATCTGTAACCTTCATCACATCTATTTGTCAGTATTCAAGTTTGTTGGTTCCAAAGTAGTCTAACTAGCTGAGGTACTACCTATTTATATACTCAACAGTTTTAAACTTCTAATCGTTTTCGAGAAAAACTTTTAAGGCCGATTCACACGCTGCGATTTTACTGCGATTTTGCCGCAGCGTTTTCGCCGCTGCGGCAAAACGCACTGTCTGAACAGACGCAGCGATTTCAATGCGGAATGAATGCGTCTTGATTTTTCCGCAGCGTTTCAAACGCCAGACTGCAATTCGGCCTGCGATTTCAGTGCGTTTTGACGCTGCGGACGTGTTGTTTTTAACAATATTAGCAAAGCTGTTTCTCATATTTTTAAAACAGTAAAGACGCAGCAAAATAGTTAGCGAGACGCAACGTTCGTTCAGTGCGTTTTGTGTGCGACACCCTGCGTCTTGCGTTTTGCGTCAAAATCGCAGCGGCAAAAACGCACCGTGTGAATCGGCCTTTAGGACTATTAAATTGTACATGTGCTGCTATGTTTATTCAATATTGTATAGCTCTTCTGCTGAGTAAGAAGTGTTACAATGTGAGTCCAGAGTGTCAATATTGCAAAAACAAGCGCAATTTACGGCAAAATCTTCAGTAAGTATCAAGCAAAAATTTTAAGTAAACTGACCATTGACCAGAGGTCAGCTAAAGCCTGTTGTGCAGCGATATTTACTTTTCCAAGGATGCATTGCACCAAATCGAATTAATTGACTATAAGCTAAGGAAAACTGAGGTGTAGCTCCGATTCAGCTGAGATTCTACGCTGAGATGTAGCATGTTCATCTGTAAAGGAAATGTATTACGGCTATGTAATTGGATTACCTATGTAATTATTAGATTATATGCTCAATATAAATTGTAAACTCAAAGACATTTTTCGCTGTATTTGCATGCACACACGGCGTGCGCAGATATTTTGGCAAGATCAACCTTTTGTCAGAAAAGATTTTCAGATAATAGTCACAACAATGTGACGCACGCGCGATACATGAACGCACTGCAAAAGTTATCGCTGGTTTCAGTGAAGTTTTTATGCTAGACAATGTTGTGACTTTACGCACAGTTAATCCAAACTGGCACAACAGGAAAAAAATATAAAACGCTGCCATATTTTGTGCATAAAAGATTTTTAGATCAAATTTTTTTTACACATTCTCTGCTGAGTAGCTCCAAAGTCTTTCAAATCGCAAAAAGTAGTGACTTATGAACACGTTTTAAAATTTAAAACCAAGCTTGAGTCAAAAAATTGTATGAAACTTTTTTAAAAAAGTAAGTCTCACCGAGATTTGAACTCGGATAACAGGATTCGAAATCCTGAGTGCTAACCACTTCACTATGAGACCACTGGTACAGAAACGTTAACTTCGTCTCTTGCAAGTTCTTCAATTGTTGATGACAAATCACGAACTGATTCAAACTATAACCGTGTGGTAGGTAAATGGAAGATATTGCATAATGTTGATTATAAGTCAAGCAACTCATTTCATTTTTATTAACTGTCAACGGAAAACTACATACTTTTACACGCTGGCAGGATATTTTTCGAACATCGCTTGTATAAAGCCCCTGCTATACTTCACAAAAATCTCGACGCGCTTCGAAGCGCTTCAAAGCAAAGCAAGGCCTGGCATTGGAAAGCGTGGGAACGCTTTCGAACGCTTCGAAGCGCTTCAAAGCAAAGCCAAGCTTGGCTTCGAAGCGATGTCTGGCTTTGTCTCAAAGAGTCCAAAGCGTTCCCACGCTTTCCAATGCCACGCCGCGCTTTGCTTCGACGCGCTTCGAAGCAGCCTGAGTTGAATTCATTTCAACTTTCGAAGCGCTTCGAAGCGCGTTGGAATTTTCTACGTTTATTTTAAATCATATAGTAATGTAATTTCATGCATATTTATTATTCTTAGTACTTTTTAGTTCTACACTTTATTTTAAATCCTATATTTTACTTTTTTGTATTTCAAAATATTAAACTTTGAAATTTTTGAATGAGTTTGGAAAACAAAGAACCTGAAAATACGAATTTCGATGCCGATGTTCTCAGAAGTTTATTTTGCTACGCCATTTTCAATTTTTAAATCAACCATAGCAGCACGAACTTGTCGCGCGCTGACTTTTTGGCGCGAAAGTATAGCAAGATTTGTATTTTCAAAGCGCTTCCTCGCTTTAAAGCGCAGCTTTGCTTTGAAGCCAAGCTCGTTTTGAAAAAAAGCGATGCTGAGCTTCGCCGCTTCAAAACAATGCCAGCTTTGACTTCAATTCAAAGCGCGTCGAAGCCAAGCTTGGCTTTGCGTTGAGGCGCTTCAAAGCAAAGCCGAGCTTTGGGAAGTATAGCACCGGCTTAACTCCTTGGCCGATGTACCTATGCTATAAATGGGCTGTACAAGTTCTTCTGCACGTTCCAGTGTACGTACAAGTACTTGTACGCACGCTGCAACATGCGTACAAGTACTTGTACCGCACGGCACTTGTACGGCACGCTAAATACTTAAAGCCTAATAAAACCCGGGAATCGAACCATCGCCATAAAAACAAACAAACTATAATTCAAGACATCTTACCTACTGAGCCACCACTGCTCACACTCACTTAACTAAAAATTGTCTAATCAAGAAAATTGTGCACATGTAATTATAGTGCTGAAGCTTAACATTGTAATGGATGTATATATCTGTGACATAAAATAACAAACAAGGCATTTCGCCTTACTATCTGTAGCTTGATAGAATCATGCAGTAATTTCTTAAGTAAATATGTTACAGTTTTTTGTACAAAAGCACTCGTTTTAGCAATATCAACCGATGGAGCTGTGGCCTAGTGGTTAAGGCGTCTGACTACAGACAGATCAGAAAAGTACTTCTGTTCGATTCCCAACAGATTTGACTTTTTTGTAATTTTTATAATCTAATTTTTAAGTCATATTTACATTTTAAGTCGTCATATACGTGTAGGTTATAGTACGATGTAGAGTGCACTCAGTAATTTATACGCACTGTTACGTGAAGCTCCAAGGGCATAAACGAGTGCGCGCAGCGTTTATGCACGCGGGCTTCACGTGCCAGTGCAAATCATTGCTGAGTGCACGCTACAAAGTATTATAATGTACTTATGTTATAACTGTTTTGAAATAACAGTGCAATAACTACGATGCACGCCTACAGCAGTGCTATAACTGACTTATACGGCACGCTGTGAATCTGGCAGCAGCGTGCACTTAGTTATTGTCGTTAGTTATTGCACTGTTATTTCAAGACAGGTATGATATAAAAGTACTTTATAGCACGAGCGAGCCTGTTTTCATACATCTGAATGCGCACGTGCAGTGAAACCCTCGTGAGTGGCACTCGTGCGCTTCGCCCACTCGTGCCACGCACTCGGCGTTTCCCTTGCACAGCGTGCGTACAAATACATGAGAGCACGCTTGACCGTGCTACAAAGTATACTTGTTGCTGCATTCAAAGTGTATTCATTAGCTATGTGAAATTCAATAGTATGTACTCGTAGCCCAGTTGGCTCCAATGGTAGTGTGCATGTGCATCTGCCGAGCATCTGGTTTGCAGATCAGAGTGGTGGTGGTTCGAGTCACATCCACATTTTGCATTTCATGTTGGCAGCTGATTGAAACGTCTGCCAATTATTAGTCCCGCAATGTGTGGCAGAGCAGTGAGAGCGAGGACCTGCCCTGCTAGTGTAATTAACACTAGAAATTCGACCTACCCAGATTAACGTAGGAATTTGAGATTCCGAATATAGTATATACGGGGCCCCTGAGGTGGCCGCGTAAAAAAAGTGCAATTTGGTTCAGAATTTATCAAAACCTTTAAAGTTCAGTTAAAAAACAAGTGTTAAAATAAGTAAATTTAAAGTAGATATTCAAAAATAGCTGGTAATGAGCATTAATACCGCACCAGCAGTGCTGCATCAGCATGAATTACTAACAAGTAGTGACATTTGTTTATTTTTTTTACTTTATTTTTTGATAATCGTTCAAACGAAAATCAGACGGCACTTGCTCATTCACGACTTGGACTATTGGTGTTGCCCTGTTATGCTGAATTATTGGTTATTTGGTCTTTTTGATTTTTTAACACTGTTTAATTGAAAGATTATTTACTGAAAAATTTAGACAAAAAAACAGTTTTAGAAAAACAAAATTTAGAAAAAAAAACAGTTTATCCAAAAAGTTTCAAAACGAAACACAAACGCACATTCAGACACATATAAAACCGTAAGTTGTACTAGGCCTGCCTAGATTATTATTGAATTTAGCTGTTGTCCCATGAGAATTTAGCCTATTACAATAGGTTTTTTGTGCAACACAGATTTATAGTCTAACAAGCACGTTTTGCGAGTAAGGTTAAACTTAATTTGGATAGATTCCGTTGCGACGTTCTTGCTGTGCTGAGGATATTCTTCGAATATAAAACGCGGCACATATTTTTTTAAGCCAGCATACAATTTAAATAAACTTGTCAACGTCAGTTTTTAGCTTAGCCAATTGTCACCAAATCACCAAAAGTCTAAAGCAGAAAAATAATAGAGCTTCAGTTTTGCTTAATCTTAATACCTCCATAGGAGATCATGATCAAACGTGATCACTGTCACTATATTGCTACACCTCACACAATAGCCTTCTTAATATTTCAAACTTGTAAAACTTAGGACGTTAGCGAACGGAGTCAGTACTGTAGAGTGTACTCCATGGTTCATATGTCCGTTACAGCTTGAAATTTTTTACTTTCGACGCGCTAATGAACATTCTACGAAACATTGTCCCGACAGGTTTAGTCAAATGACTCTTTTCTGCATGCAAAAACTGCTAGTGCTGGACAGATAGGCTACGTAAGTGAGAGGGCGTAGTCTGAAGTGGCCCAACTCTGAATTGGCCCAACGCTTGTTATTGGCTCTCCAGCGTATACGTGTACAGCCATTCCGTGCGCACGTACAGGTCAGCTGTTAAATATGCTCTGCCTTAGCACTTATACGTATTGAATTCGTTTCCCTTTTGACCTCAACTGTTGCCGCACTTATATCTACTTGCAATAGGACCTACAGTCGGACTAGTATTAGAAAAAATTATTACTGTACTTTAGTAGGTTAAGTAAGACAGGAGCAACAAGTAAAAGTTTACTGCAAAAGTAGTTCAGTGAGTGAGAAGTTAGAAGGGTTAACGTTTGACAACATTAGGCCTGTTGCGCATTAAAAACTAATCGCAAACAAAAAGTACGTAAGTATTAAGAAGAGCATGACACTTTTCATATTATGTCTTGGGACAGTCGTCCATGGTTAGGTCTGAGTGTCACAATTCCAGAGAAAATATCAAACGCGGCCATTTTATGTGGACAAAACTATATGAAATTCATTTTGCACAGATTTACTGCTTAGCCGTTCCAAATTCACTCATACAAAAATTGATAAACACGCTCTAATTTAAAAGTAGAAAACCGCGTCTGTTGATTAAAGAATTACGTAACTCAGTTGCTGTATCTATATTCCAAAGAAAATAAAACGCAGACAGTTTCATTTTCGAAACACCACTGCGTTCATAAGCTATATGAGTACAGATCAGCGTTACATAGATGACAAAAAGTAAAACTCATAAAAAGCAAGATTTGTTTTTAGTACTAGTTAAAAAAACCAACTATTGGGCAAAAAAATGTGCAAAAAACTGCCAATTAAAAGTTAAAAAATAAAGCCTGAATTTTCAAAAAGAGCCGAAACCCGGGATCGAACCAGGTACCTTTAGATCTGTAGTCTAACGCTCTATCAACTAAGCTATTCCGGCTTGTACTTTCTTTACTTAAAAGTCTGTAACTATTGATGACTGATAAATACTATGTAGCGTGAGATAACATTTATTTTGATGTGTCAACCTGATTTCCAGAGATAATCATTAGTAAACCATTATTTTTTAAAACGTATAAAATTCTTGTGAAAAGGAAGTCTCGTGTCACAATGTGTGCTAAGTGATCATTGCTAAAACCACGATTCCCCTGCACGGTCCCAATAAATTCAATATATCAGTTATTTATAGTGACGGTCACGAAGCGGTGGCTCAGATAGTAGAGTTTCTGATAGTTAATCTGAAAATTGACGGTTCGATTCCTTCTCCGTTTTTCCTGTTGTGCCACAGCACAACATGTCTTTAATTTTGAATCTGGCGCTATAACACTAAACTGTGCAAGAATTGCATCTGTCTGCGTGTTGAACGTCAGCTCATGTGTGTATGTGCGTGTGTCACCTAGATTTTCAACGTATTTGTAGCTTAATCCTGATCAGCTTCCCTGAAGTGAATCGACTGTATTATGCTATAAGTCGGGTCGAAAGTTTTCAAAAAAGAGCTGCCGGAGTGCATTCGAACCACCAAGCTTCCGAGTACGGATCGGACGCAATACCAACTGAGCTAACCGGCCACATACAAACTGTTGATGTAAAGCAGTATCTTTATGTATATGTATTGTATTTAGGTATTTGTAGGTTTAAGTACATTTTGAACAAATGCTTCTGTTTGAACTGAAGCTTTAGTTGACGGAATTTTGTATTTTCTGCGAAATGTAGTCACTCGATTGTCATGAAAGAATCACTTAATCAATACACTTCTCACTCAGTAAAGGATCTCGTTCGTACATTATTTGTTGTAAGATAAGAACTACTTTAAGTTTTTGTTGCATAAACAACTGTAAGAACTGCTATTGTGAGATAAAAACGCTTTGACTCTGTTGCATACACATTTTACTGAAAAACACTACGTCAATATTTTGCATACACATTTTGCAGTAAGATATTTATTTGCTGCACAACAGGTTTTAGCTGACCTGCTGGTCAGCTTACTTGAAAGCAATTCTTAAAACTTACTGAAGGTTTTGCCGCAGATTGGGCTTGTTTTGAAGCTTCAATTTCATCAGTTTGAGATGGATTTAATGCGCTGTTATTATTATATGCATATAATAGATTATATAGGTAGTGCAGTGCATATAACATGGCGTTATCAGCCGTCTGATGACCGACACATTACTACAGCAAAGGTAAGAGCAAACACACGCACACAACACAAAAGGTAGGCATGCTGTCAGGTAAGTGTGTTAATTTACAGATTCTGCAAATCCTATACAAACCAAGTATAAAGTACCTGTTGCGCTGTGGCGCAACAGGAAAAATAAAAAGCAGGTGCAGTTATTTATTAATATTAAAACTTGTGACTAAAAATACTGTTATTATTTTTTTATATTAATACTAACATTACAATGAATTGAGTATATAAAGTAGGTATTGAGTACGAAAACATTTAATTAAAAAAAATTAGAATGGCTATTAAAATAAAAAATAATTGGACCCACTATGTAGATAAATATTAATGTTTTAAAGTTTTAAAGTTTCAAAGTGAATATTAAGTACCTACGTCGAAAATAAAAGTTCTCCAATTTTTGCTTATTTTCACAATAACATTATAAACTTCGTGTGCGGCGTGACTGTAAATGCACATCAATTGGGGGCCAGAAAGTCTCGCTGTATGAGTTTAAAGTGACAGCTGCCAAAACAAACTGCCAATGGTATGCGTTGGGCCAATTCAGAGTTGGGCCATTTCAGACCTCACCAGTGAGAGCGGGCTAAGTACGTACACACACGATCTGCACACACACCCACACAAACAGTGTTATTTGCTGACCTATCAGCAGACTAAAACTAAAATAGGTGCATTTGTGTGCTCTTGATGCACACGTTTGCACTATAGTATATACGCGGCGGCTGACGCCGCCGCGTAAAAACTTATTAACATATGAACTTATTGCTTATGACTTTTGTGAAACAACCTTCTTTAACTATTAATTTTTCAACAAGTTAGTTAGTCAGTGTGAAATTTCCATTTAAACTATTAATCTTTTTACAAGTTTGGTAATCATTTAAAGGGGCATTAGTGTAGGGGTATTAATTATTGTGAGTTTCGTTTCTACGCTGTTTCGGGGAAACAGTCTTGATTTCCGAGAATTTATGGCGTAAAAAGCCCACTAGGAGAACAATTGTTTTCAAATTCTAGAGGGTATAATCAGTCAGTCGCCCTCCGAATTTTGTGCCTTGCTAACTTGCTTTGCCTACGAGTTGCGGTTCGACTAGTGTTGTTCCGATAGTTCCGAAGTTATACAATTTAATAAAACTACTTTCTCGGCTTACTTCCTGATTTTTGCACAGTTAGAAGCTGCCAGCGTCTGGGACTGTTCGCACTTTTGTGTAACAGGCCCCTGGTTCTTGGTCGTGCGTTTGATACGGTTAATCATCAGCTACTGCGGCACGATATATATGTTGGGCTCAAATCTTCCATTTTTCATCAAACGCTGGCGAACTTCTTACCTTCGCGGTCGATTAACATTTGTTGATTGGTCAAAATCGTGCCACCGAAAGGTCAAACAAGGTGTGCCTCAAGGGAGGCGTTCTGTCTCTAGGGCAAAAAAGTTAAACTTTAACTAAAATTAAAAAAGTTAGGGGTCATACTTTAACTTTAACTTTACCTACAATAAAGTCAAAGGTCGTACTTTAACTGTAACTTTACTTAAATTAAAACACCCTTACTTTAACTTTAACATTAAAGTTATTTAAACAAACTAAGTTTTCGGCAAAAGTATTGAGTAAGTGTCAAGCGTACACTTTTAAGTACATTGGCCAGAGGCCATCGTAAACCTGTTGGGCCAGTGTGTTAAACCCTGAACTGGGGGATAATGGAGGCACTGTGAAATGCGCAGAGCGCTAACAAAGAGTTTGATCGTCGCCTAAGTCTCCCAATTCAGCGAATAACGCCTAGCTGCGAGATAGGTTTTTATGGATCGGTCGTCTGAAAAGCACTCAGTTGACAGGTCCGTCCCACCACACCACAAAGCCTACACGGCCCGACTATGGCCGGCAACAGAACTAACTAGACTACTCTAGGCTAGCCTTAGAACAACAGCATAAAGTTCAGCAATTTACTGCCACTGAAAAAGCGACGGAATATCAATTACAGAACGAGGGCATAATTTAGAATATAAACATTATTAAAAACGGGGAAAAACTCAATCGCTAAAAATAACGTGTGCGCACCTCAGAAATAATCCCTAATACCCGTGCCACACGTGCCCTCCCGATAATTTTGGTCCTTGGCCGAGAGAGAGGAAAATGACCACACTTCTTGCTGGTCAACAAGCCAAGGGCCTACACCGAAGGAAAGCAGTGGATCGGTCGCAGTTGAACTACACTGCCTCGGTTTGGTCCCCTTCTCTGAATGCTTCTCGGTGAAACGACCTTCAGTTCAGGATTGCCAGAACTCTGGCGTCTGGCCTACGTGTGATACTGTGATCACAGCCACAGGCTACCACAAAATGGCGCAGCTGACCATCTAATCTACACACGGAGATCAAAGTCATCGTGCCTTATATATCTGTGTGCCATACTGCCATCTATATTGGCCAATGCAATAAAGGGTAATAACTTAGCCGTAGCTTAGTCAGTTTTGTGCTCTTCGGCTCGATTCATACTTACAGCCGTATGTCCGTCCAGCCTGCAGAATGACGTCACTAGCATCCTAGTGCAGTGGATCTGCTAGCACATGTGACGTAATTTTCGTCATTTTGTCGGCTGAACGGACATACGGCTGTCAGTATGAATCGACCCTTGAGGTGACGACTGACGACAACGTTTAGTTTAGTAACTGATTAGGACTGTGAGTTGCGCAGTTCGTTTCGTAGTCGTTTCCTGATTCAGAACCTGCACGACCGTTTATTCACTGCTAGGTACCTTACGTTGTAGCCGGTCACCTTACCTTATATTGTTTGGGCCGAGCCTGAATAGCCGATAATTATAGGTCGGGTGGCTGACCGGTCGCTTCGAGTTGAAGCCGTCTGCCGTAAGGGTCGGTTCATACTTACAGCCGACAAAATAATGACGTCACAAGCGCTGGCCGATCCACTGCACTAGGGTGCTAGTCACGTCACTCTGCAGGCTGAACAGACATACGGCTATGACCATACCTAAGCCGGAGTGTCACCTTTCTCTATCAATCATGTACGTTTGCTAGGATCTATCTTACTACTTGCAGATAAAAGAAGACACAAAAAACTTTTATTTTGTATAATAATGAACAATTTATACAATATCATCCATTCAATCTACAAAGTTCATGATAGCAGACATTTGGTTTAAAGTATTCGCGGCAGTAAGGGGGGAGGTTATCTCGGAGGATTTTGCCACACGCTTGACACGGTTGCGAGAACAGCCTGATATAGTTCCGGATCCAAGTCTAGAACAAAAAATAAGCCCAATAATAACAAAAAAATTTCCATTTTAATGTAATTACTAATTATTGTAAAAATAATAGTATATTACTAATAATAATTGTTCACACATTATTATAAAAAAATTTTCCCCCACTATGGGGCGCAAAAATTCTTGACAATACTTGACTGCGAAAAATGTTTCTATAATACTTTTAACGTAAAGCAAGCTTGGCAATTGATGATTTAAAGGTTGAGCTTTTAGCAAAAATCGCCAGTTAGGCATTAAGCCGCCGCAATTCGTAGCGGTACGACATTACTAGCACAACAAGGTAGGTGCGAAAAAACTTGTTTCAATATCATTTGATAATTGATTCCATTTTAATAAAAAGGTGCGAAATTTAATGTCTGTGTCAAAACTCCTATTCACACGATTTTGCCTATCTTGGAATATCTTGAAAACTACATCAATTTAGATGAATTATACCATCTAATCCAAAAGCTACAAAAGCGCGCACAAGGCTTAGCTTAGCGTCAATATAGACTTAACGCTAAGACGTCAACAAATGTATAGAAAATATACACTAGACGCTTGACACTTGATGATAACCAAATCCCAAATCGTCAATTATAAACCGTAAAACAGCCACAAATTATCGCCCAACTGACCGCCAGGTAATAAACATTTGAAGGAATGGCTTGAGCGGGGGACTGTGACTGGCCGGAGAGGCTGGAGGAGCAACTGAGCAGCATATTGGAGGACCAGGCCAGAACGTTCGTCTTCATGTAGGTGCTCAGCTGAAATTAAATCAGACGGGTCGAGTTAATTTAATCGCCAAAGATGCTGGACCTAGAGACAAAAGGAAATACGCGATTCATTACGAAAAGAACGAATTGCAAGCATCAAGAGTACAGCGAGTAGTCACAAAAGTCACACCACCTGTTTTGTCTCAGGGTTCAGCAATTTCTGGTCAGACTTTAGAAATTATCGATTCCAAGTATTACTAGTATTAAACCAGCAAGTATTACGTCGGATAAAATTCCAATAGCTCGTACTACTTGTAGCTATAATAGGAAAAACTTATCGATCATAGTATAGTTCAATTATTAACTTATGTTTAATAATTACTACTTCTCCATCACGATACAAACAAAATCATAACTATTATCATTTATCCTCATGCGTAGAAGCAACTACTTAAACATGAAACACAACCAAAAACGCTTATTCTACAAGTTTATATATATAGCTCTTGCAGAGTTCCAACTTTATGTTCAGTATCAGTTGTTGATATAGTTGCATGTTTTTGGCTTCTTGTGCCACCTTGAGGACATTTTTAAAGACAAGGACAAATAAGGATAAAAGAACAGGGACAGGGCTTAGGGACGAGTATGAACGAGGCTTTACACGGGCTAAGTGCTAACATACAATGAATTCACTAAATATGCTCTGTGCAGGGTAAACAAAACACTTACTTTTCGAAAAATAACGTGCCGAGATTCACTTTGAAGATCAAGCTAAAATAAGACAACACATTTTTGACTTTAAATTTTGATCTAGATTTTAAAATGAACTTTATGTTAATTGGAAATGTAGGATTCGTAAAACGGGAACACAAAAACTGATGAGATCTCCACTCACAGTGTCTTAAGCAGTGCTTAATTCTAGAAAAACACAAGAAATGGTTGGTTCCGGCTCTGCGGAGGTCGGTAACCCAAATAGCTGTATGTGATTAGTACTGGAAAAAGTTTACTACCCTCCACCCAGAATGTTTGGAAGGCAGCTTAAGACGTCAAAAATGGTGGCTCACGAAACGAAAATGGTGGGAAAGGTGGCTCTGCTCCGCAACCCCCCCCCAAATTTGCCACCTGCCCACGTATGGTTACTACGCAACCAATGAATTGCTAGCATTAAAATGCAGTACGTTATGCGAACTTCGTACAAAAAAATCATGATACGGCTTCACAAATCGCAACAGTTAAATTCCATAACAAGTCGGGTGACATCAACGGGTTGCCGACAGTGGGTAGAGGACCCTCTATTCTAAGCAAAGGACCCTCTATTCTAGGTAGAGGTCCCTCTGTTTGTGTTCCGGGGCCCAAATTACCCCTAGGGACGTCAAAATCCCAATTTCGAAAATTTGACCCCTGGGGACCCCCTGGGCAGGGTGCCCTAGGGGGGTCATGGAAGGGTCCAGAGGGGTCCTAGACGAAAACGGACCTCGGATTCGTGTTCCGGGGCCCAAATTACCCCTAGGGACGTCAAAATCCCAATTTCGAAAATTTGACCCCTGGGGACCCCCTGGGCAGGGTGCCCTAGGGGGTCATGGAAGGGTCCAGAGGGGTCCTAGACGAAAATGGACCTCGGATTCGTGTTCCGGGGCCCAAATTACCCCTAGGGACGTCAAAATCCCAATTTCGAAAATTTGACCCCTGGGGACCCCCTGGGCAGGGTGCCCTAGGGGGGTCATGGAAGGGTCCAGAGGGGTCCTAGACGACAATGGACCTCGGATTCGTGTTCCGGGGCCCAAATTACCCCTAGGGACGTCAAAATCCCAATTTCGAAAATTTGACCCCTGGGGACCCCCTGGGCAGGGTGCCCTAGGGGGGTCATGGAAGGGTCCCGAGGGGTCGTAGACGAAAATGGACCTCGGATTCGTGTTCCGGGGTCCAAATTACCCCTAGGGACGTCAAAATCCAAATTTCGAAAATTCGACCCCTAAAACCCACTTTTTACACCCCCTAATGGCTGAAACATAAACCCAACAGGTTTCGTCCATACACACCAGATCCAGTTTTCAAGGTCACGTGACCCGGCCCCCCGAGGTGCCACGAGTCCATCAAGTTGGGGGGTGCAAGTACTCAAGGGGGGGACCCTTCCACCAAAGTTTGGTTCATATCCATAAAGCATTTCACACAAAAAAGTGGCAACATAAGAAGCCAAAGGATTAATAATTAATAGGATATAAACTATCCTAAGCATAATGATAAATATAATAATCCAGTTTTTAATGTACCAAACCCAGTTTCTAATATACCAAACGAAAGCTCATAACCCGCTTATGATTTTTTGGTTAACTCCCAAGCTTAATTCTATTTATGGAAATAAAATTAATTTTTGGAACCAGTCCATAGTGTTAAATAAAACACACAAAATAACTTAAACTGATTTTAACTTACAATGGTCGTAATCCCCGTGGTGTAGTGGTTAGCATCGAGGAGTCTCACCCCTCTGGTCGCTGGTTCGAGTCCAGCCGGGGGTCGTTTTTTCAAATTTTTAACTTGGGTTTAGAATAACGAAAGTATTGCATTTCGATCACATACTTGCGTATAGATCTAAGGCATTTTTTCATCAGAAATTTTCTCAGTTTTTTTGTCCTTTTTGTGATCCGCGTGTTTGCTTCACGTACATAGATTCCTAACATACCCGACGCACTAGACTTGTATTAATAATAATAATAATAATAACAGACATTTCAGATACAAAAGGGTTGCCTTTGCTTCGCAACTGGTCGGCAACCCAACAATCGCTATGGCAGTGTTATCTGCAGTAGGTGCATTATTTTCCTGCTACTACAGATATGATATATCAAGAAAATGTTTACCTAAATATGCCCTAAACAGTCTTAGCTCACCGTCAGCGAGCTCCACTCAAATTTATCACAGAACAGAAATATACTACTATTCGAAACCAAATACAAAATGGAGACAGACACATACCACGTCTTTGTCATCTGGATCGTAAAAAGATTCTGAGTATGCCTTGACCAGGGCTGTTTCGCAGAGGACGCCCCGCATTTGAATGGCAATACAGCACACGCCCTGTAGACTAATCTGAAATAAATTTTGCTAACGTACAACGACTGCAATATTGATCAATCATGACTGATAGCTTAAATACGTGATGATATACATAACGAAATCAAAAAGGCACATACTCGTATTTTATCATGGTTTTATTTTAGCTAGCTAATTCGCACACACATTATAATATATTGTGTCGCATGGCATGACTGTATATTATATTAATAGAAAAACCTTCAACGAACTATATACAAAAAACCTAACAGAAAAGCTCTGAAAAAGTTGTGAAAATAAAATTAAAAAATGAATTTCATAAGGCACCCCAAATCAGACCTATTAAATTCAATGACTCAACCAACTACCACAGTCTGATATCCAGCACTCTTGAACGCCTCTTGAAAACAAATTAATTGAATTATTACTAGATTAGTTCAAGCCAAACCATAATAAGCCAAACCACTGAAAACTTATCCTCGTTAATCAAACTTACCAGCAGAGCAAAATTGCTTTTGTTTCGATTAACAATCTTCACCGACATCCCAAACTGACGAAATCGCTCTTCTAACAATTTCTGAATATTCTGAGGGTCTCTGAAACAAAACATCGTCGATTCACAAAAAGCATCTATATCACGTAAAAAATCATAAAAAACTCAGTTTTCAGGAAATAATTTAACGACAAACTGAGGATACTCGATTCAAAGACCACCTCTCATCACCCGTCCCCTCATACAATATGAATGATAGTAAAGATAAGTTCATCATCCTAATTCAGATAACAACTAAAATGACAGTACAAAAGTTAAAAACTATACGCAAAATAAGAACGGGGGGGGGTCTGTTGGACTAACTTTAGACAAAGTGCTTTGTAGGGATCGAAGGAGGGCCTTTTTTGGTATTTACTCAAGATGCGAGCACTTTGTGACTGCGACAAGAGACGTTGATAGTATTGGCAGAAATCTTGCATCTGCAACAAGAAAACAGAGTTACAAACGGAATTCCACTTCGTCAAATAAATTTTAAATTATTAACACAAGTCACAAACAAATGACACACAAGTTACATTTTAATACAGCTTACGAATGTCTAATTCATCCAGAGGCAACGGTTGTATAAACTACACCAAAATAATTAAGGCTACCATACATAGGCGTGGGGCGGTTGGGGCATAAATGTATGAGGGGCATGGGGGGATGGGGGGGGGGGGCATCCCAACAAAACCGAGAGGCCGGGAAGGGGGTCCGGAAAAGTTAGTAAAAATGCCGCCTTTTTGCAGAAATATAGGACATTTTTATCCGATTAGGGAGGGGAGAGTCCCCAAAATTTGGCCAGAGAAAACTCCCCAAAATGTTGACCCCGTTACACTTATATACACGTATAATTTATGGGGGTTTCACCACACCCTCCCCCCCAAATAGATGCTTTACCCGGGCCTCTCAGAATGTGTTGACAGTAGCGACAGTAGGTCACGATGCCAGTGCGCCATACCCAGGATTTTCTACTTTCCCACGTATGGGTACTACATTACTGTACAAAAAAGGATTAGCAGAGTATTAGATTAGACTTTGCATTTTAGTTAACACAGCGCATGACTGAATCTGAAATAACCAGCTGAAATTTGGAACCATTATTGTAAACTGTAAACATGTAAATTGTGGCACAGACTTGCTTGCTAAAGTTGCTGCACTGATTACAGTATCTTCAGTTCCAAATCTATGAAGGCACGTCTCGCAAAGATATACCCCATCCCCAACTCTAGGCCACACCAACAAACCATCCCAATGACCAAGCCATACTTTGAAGGACCACTCAGCAGCATGAATGTTGGCGGAGACGTCGTCAGAGGGATCGGTCGGAGTTAGAGTGGAGGTAGCAATAGTGCACGCCCTGAACCAGCGGAACGGACTTCTTTGGCAGAGAATTACTCACTTTCTCCAATTTTCTAAAATCAACAAAACTCAGGAGTCCACTAGGACTGCCTACTGCTTATATATATGTATATGTATGTTGTATATACCAATCAATTAACAGTTGAAAACTTTTAGAATCGTTCCCGAAGAAAAAGTGACAGAACTGTAGCTAACTGTTGAATGCCGTAATCCATGATTTCTGTTTTTATAAAAAAATTCACAGCAAAATTAACATGATTTACGATTTGCTAGTTTTCGAGCAGATTTTGCTGCGATCAGATATTGTATGTTGAACGAACGAGTGGAGAACGCGTTTAAGCGCAGTCTAAGACTCATGTCATAGTCTATGACCATAGTGTATTGTATATAATAAAAAAGGTTGGTTGGAAAAGTGTGATTTATAACGAAAAATGGCAAACTGCTATCACCCCTAAAAGCTTACTCATATTCATCCAAAACTTCCACCAGGGAGTCTTTAAATGTCTTGATGAAGGTCTGATCGTCTGATTCAGTTCCGATTGGAGCCTGACTCACGCAGTCAAGTACCCGGTTCACTGCTAGCCGCAGTTGACGAATATATTTAATTCCTGGAAAAGAAACGGGGAGAAGTAGTTCTTAAAGCGGAGCTTAGGAAGGGTGGCGTGATGGCGCGTCAACCAAAATGGGGGTGACGCTGCCGGTTAACTAACCTAACGAGCACAATCCCGGCAAAAAATGGTCTTGCACACAAACTGTAAGAGGGGGAGATGAGGGACCCCTCTGAGGAAGAATAGAAAGTTCCAAGGGAGGTCCGAAAATGGGCAAAAGTGAGTGAAAATGGCACTTTTGTCAATTAATTAGCAAAATGTAGGGTACATATATATACATTTTCGTTTCGGTTGATCAGGGGGAGAAGGTCCCCAAAATTTGGCTGTAAAGGCCCCTAAAATTTTGACCCCTTTATATACATGTATGGCTGTTTGTTGGCTGGCATAATTAACGTTTCATCAGTGACGGAAGTACGCACTCTGAGTCTGAGTCTTCCATCCCAATTGATCCTTAATCTAACAAAAAAGCCAGAGAACCAGAAAAGCACACCACAGGTAAAAAACTTTTTTTCGCAAGTCTTGTAATTTTAATAGTGACTCACAAAGTCATAATTAGTAAAAAAACAATAAAAAAAGTCCACACTAAAAATCAAAACATCCACACCGCCAACCTTCTCGTGCCAGCACGTCAATCCGTTCCGGTTCGGCGCTCGCAGGCTGGGCAACAGGGGCGCCCGCGGGTCCCGCCTGTCTGGCGCCACTTGCCATTGCCTGCGGGGAGTGTTGTTGTTGTTGCTGCTGCTGCTGTTGTATGACATGCTGTGGATAGGGGGCCGACTGTAAATGCACTTGACCAGGTATTGCGGCCATCACCTTTCTTAAGAAAAAAGTTAAAGGGTGTTGTTGCTTAGCAATTAGGGTTAAATGCAGTTGGCGGGAATAGTAGTGGACGTGATGTTTTAGTAGTTTGAGCACCTTACTGGAAAGAATTTTTTGATTTCTGCTTCAAGAAAGCCGTAGCTTAACCGAGTTAAGTGCAGTAGTTGGGGCCTAGGAGGGGGAATAGTGGAGTGGTCCTACATATTTCTTGGAGTAAAGCACCTTGACGCAGGGGCGGTTCCATGGGGGTGGGTGCAGGGCGTGTGCACCCCCCCCCCCTTTTGGACGGAAGGGTGGGTGCAGCAGCTAGATGTTAAAAAGTGCCTGCCACAATGCAACAAGTTTTTCGCAAAAACCAAAAAGTCGCTGGCTCCTGGGGGCTTACAATGACTCTTTCATCATTTTGAGGGTTAGGATAATTTAACATTACCCCCCTCCCCGAATTCCCCCCGCCCCGAAAATTTTTCACATTTTCACAATTTTTTACAAGATGGTCCCGCCATTGGTTTTTATTAACCGGACGAAAAAAATTCTGATATATATATACATCTCAAATAACCAAAATTGACCTAAAAATCACAAAATTCTTGAACTTTTTAATGAGGGCTGCCGCCCTCAACTCTAAACCCAGACCCTGCGACCGTGTAGTTTGCCACTTTGCTTGTTATCTATTATCTTTCATTAAAGCCTATCCATGTATATATATATATATATATATATATATATATATATATACGAGTTCGTTATGCTACATTTGCATGTCTTTACTACACGAGTATATTATGCTGCATTTGCTTGTGTAATGTACTGTATGATGTGAGCATGAAACGTTCTTTTGTTTTAATTTTTTTGCCGGAAAAAATTTCTGATACGTCTCCAGTTGACCAAATTCGGCCTAAAAATTGACGAAATCCACAAATTTTTCTGGGGGCTGAAGCCCCCAGACCCCTGCAACTTTGTGCATTAGTGATCTCGCGTTTGTGAGGCGATTTGTTTTTTCTGGGTGTATATATACGCCACTGCTGTTAAACTGATACCGTAACCTTAGCAATGCAAAGTCGCAGGTAGAAGTAAAAAAATTAGAAGCTGCACCCCCCCTTTTCGAAATCCTGGAACCGCCCCTGCCTTGGCGGAAGCATTTTTTTGTAATAGAAGCCCATTTTTACAAATTTTAGAGTTTCTCAGGTACGGCCACCTGTAAATAGCAGTCTCAGTATTTTTGGATGTCAATGTGGCCTAAATGCGCCACTGAACGTAGGCCAAAGTTTCAAACCAAAAATATAGTCTTTGTTATTGGATTGTTTTGAGTGAGCTTTGCTGTTTTAAGGCATCGTCTAAACTTAGTTGGCAGAATTTTTTAGGCTAAGCTGGCAGGATTTTTTTATTTTTTTCAATTTCTCAGCCGGAGCCTAAGCCTAAGCCTGAACCGCAGCCTAAATTAAGACCAAGTTTGAATTTGATAAAAAAAGACAGGCTGGAATTCACAACCTAACACAAACAGAAGACTTTCCCTTAAAAGTTAGTGAAACACTTAAATTTGGGTTTGAAACACTAACATTTTACGTGTTTTCGAGACAGAATTTAAGCGTTTCACACTTTCCCTTACTTTTAAGGAAAACTTAAGTATTAAGCTGGAATTCACAACCTAATACTATACACTAAAGTTAGTGTTAAGAGAGAAAATTTGTCCCTAATCGCTTCGCTATTCACAACCTAAACACT
>JASANF010005447.1:0-19819 GCA_030248245.1 Trissonchulus sp. WLG1_4
AAAGATGTCCATGGATTTCGCCCGATATCCGGTGGCAACCACTTGTCTGTTATCGCCGTCAAAGTTAGCCCGTTCAATTTTTAGGCTAAAAAACAACTGCCAGCTTTAATGTTACTCTCCAAATTATTACGCTCGATTCATACTTACAGCCGTATGTCTGTTCAGCCTGCAAAATGACGTCACTAGCAGCCTAGTGCAGTGGATCAGCCAGCGCATGTGACGTCATTATTTCGCCATTGTGTCGGCTGAACGGACATACGGCTGTAAGTATGAATCGACTATTAGGCTCAACCTTCACCATACGTTTGTTCGCTTCTGGGTAAGCACAATGTTCAAGTAATATTGCAGTATGAACTTGGATCTCTGCGGGATAAAAATTTCAGTTTGAGCCAAACTAGCAAAGGGGGATACTATTGCACTAGAGATCATGACGACACTAGAAAGGTGTTTCAAAATTGGCATGCCAAAAACACTTTCGGACCTGAGGCGTATCGTCCAGAGAACTTATGCAGATGTCTAATAGTCTGAATCAGAAGACTTTCGTCTGAATACAACTGATCAAACAGTCCAATTCAAGCGCAACTCGTCTGATTAGCCATCAACACATCTAAATCGACTCCATTACAATCAAACATCCCTATAAAGCTCAATCAGTCATCAACCTTAGCGAAGTATTAACTAAATAATTAGTTATCTAACCTATTAATATCACTCCAATAAATAAAGTTTTCCTCTGTGTCCACGGCAATGGCGGGCACCAGCCCCATGTCTGTTTTCACGATGGTCCGTCGATCACTGCCGCCCATGGACGCCCGTTCAATGCGGGGCTCGAAACTGGTGCCCTTCGAGTCCTCGCCCTGATCCGACCAAAACATGAGTCTGCAAAAACTCAGAACGGGTAGCACAGCCAGCCAAAGACTGAATTTTCAGCGGATGAAGTTTAATTTTCGAAGTACTTTAGAACAAATCAAATTTAGGAAAGCATTTAGGAAGAAGAGACAGATGAGTCGGGATCACCCCGCCAAAACCGAAGGTCCGAGGGCGATGTTCTATTTAGTACATTATCTGAATATTATACTCTTGCTGAAAAAACACCAGTTCTAAATCAAGTCAGTGTGTCTCACTCTTCTTCTATATGGATAAAGACTACTAGGCTGTGTTTGCAAGGCTAACCCTCTGCACGGGACCAGAGCGAGTGCATAGATGGAATCGCCATTGACCACCGTGACCACGTGTTTGCCCTCAAAGTCCATGGCGTGGATGAAGCCGGATCGGCCGGTCGTCCAGTAGATCTTGTTGCTCAGCCAGTCCACCCTCAGATCCTCCACTGACTCCAGCTTAGACTGAGTTGAAGCCACTACAAAAAAAAAGTAATAAGCCACTACAATACGATATTTCCACCAGGTGATATTTCGTAATGAAATTATGTGCAAATCATATGAACACGTGCGTGAAACCATGGTTTAGTAAAGTCAAATTTGCAAAATCTACACTATAAGTCTGTTCTCTCTACTCATCCTGGAAAAATAAACTGAGGTTGCCTAGGCTAACCTTTGAGATGTACATGTCAAAATTTTGTAAACGACGTGCTACGCAGATAATAATCGCAGCCATTCGTATAAGCACATAGTAGCATTAACGGTAGCTACACGATAATATATCGCCACTGATTTTAACAACACCGAAATAAGCCAAACTTACCTAGCAGTCGTAAGTTATTGAGCAGCTGCCGAACTGATTTCGCCTTGTTCATTGGGAACCACGAAATGGACTGATTCAATGGTTGATCTGAAACAACTATTATAGCTTTGTATCGATATAAACAATAATTTGTTAATAATCGGTTACTTTTTGTTTTCTATAACTTGGACTTGAAACTTGTAATGTTTTCTTTGCAAACAGATTTATTTAAAATACCCAACAAATTGTTTCACAGCTCTTTCTATTCCCACAATGCGCATTTCAAATTGATAGTTTCACCCATCGCCCTTACTTTACATGTTTTATCACAATCATTTACTCACTCACACCTTTAAAATTGTGAAATACACCTAATTTGCATACAAAACTTATATTACCACGACTAAATTCCATTATGATTTATATTAAATTAATACCGTCGTAAAACACAATTCGTTTGAGATTTGAGTCGACAGCGAACACTTTGAGTCGGCTGATGGTGGGAAAGTCGTCGCTGAGTGGCTGACTCTTGAGGCCAGGCTCCAGCTGCACACTGTGGATCTGGGTTTCATCATTGTACAAAATAAAGTCATCCGGTTCTGAAAAATAGGGTCAACCAAATCAGCTAAAAGAATAATTAAAGGAAAATATTTGATAGAAAATAAGGTTTTTGACGTATACACGTATACAGTAAGCAGCTGCCACCCCTCGGGGGCATATTATGTCGATAAACGCACAGCTCACATTAATTTGTGACACTGACAAAATAAATAAAGTTACAAATCCAGTCACCTGACTTAGACCTAGAAAATGTCACAAGCACAGATGTACATGGGGAGGGTCTGGGGGGAGGCAAGCCCCCCCCCAGATTTGAAATTCAGGGACAAGCCCCCCCTCAGATTAGACCCGTCGGGACAAGCCCCCCCTCTCTGAAACCCCAAAATCGCCTCAGATCGCCGTAAAATGCTTCAAAAATGACCAAAAAACGAAAAAATCGCCAAAAATATCGGAATTTCGCAAAAATTTCCCATTTTTAGGCAAAAATTGGAAATTTTCGCGTTTTTGGGACAAAATATTAGGACAAGCCCCCCCTAAAATGTCGAAAATTTCGGGACAAGCCCCCCCCCCCAGACGAAGACCCCGTGTACATGTATGGTCACAAGAAATGTGGCCAGGTGCCCAGCAACTGACATCACAGTGTTCCACTCACCAACGCAGCTTCGTTTGTCACTGCCCAGCTGTCCCTCAGCACACAGGCATTTGTAGTCACTGCTCTGTCCCGGCTGCGGAAAGCACAGTTGCTCGCAGGGCTGACGGCGCAAATTGTCAGTCACGTGACACGGCGATTGCACTGAAACAATTATACGACTCGGCGTTAAAGGGACGATTAGATTCATACGGATAATTGGCGTTATGCATAATTTGTAAAAAACAGTCAAATTTATTCTAGATAGTAGATTGAAAAGGGACTGCAAGATTTTCGAGAGGCGGGCGAGGAAAAACTTTTTTGCAAATTTTGGTAAAATTTTGTTAATCTCCAAAAACTCATTTGCATGACCATAAAAACCAAATGGGCATTGGCTAATAATTAATAATTTATTTTTGTTCAGATTTTACAGCTTTCAATAATTACTTACATTTTCCCTGCACGCGTTGATCGAAGGCTGCCACGTCTGTCAGCGTTTCCATTCCCCCGCGAACCTTCACCATATCACTGGCACTGCGAGAGTTCAGCGGGGCCTTGTAGACTGCCTTCAGATTGCGATCCGCCCAGAACAGATCCTGTCCCATGATGGCCAGACCGTACGGACTCGCCAGATCGGAACGGACCGTCTCACGATTGCCTGCCAGATCCACTTTCTGAAAATAAAATAATATAGTATAAGAACAGAAGAATAGAATAGGAGTACAGTGCTCCTGTACAATAAGCGTACAGTCCGACAATAGTTTAGTACAATATATCTCACAATAATGTCAGTACTGTATTCTAAACTAGGAGAAATGACAAGTCATGTTCGCAAGCGTCTGGGTCTGATAACCTATCTCTCAAGTCCTTACGTATTAAACCTTAACTTTCACGACAATGCGTTGATAACGAGTTATTCTCGTTGATAACGAGTTATTCTCATTAAAAACTCCAAACATTCAAACCAGCTAACATTCTTTTCAAATCGGTATACTCTAAATCATAAAAAAACATTAAAAATCCTACTTGAATGGAGTCCATTTTAGAGTCGGTCCAGTAGACGTAGTGGGTGCTGGGATCGACCACGATGTCCATGGGCTCGATGATGCCCGAGGAGACGATGGCCGTGCGGTTGGTGCAGTCCAGATTGGCTCGCATCAGGGCCGGCAGCTGCCCGCGGTCGATCCAATACAGATAGCTGAAAGCCAGCAAGCTTTAAATGAAGCCACAAGAGTACATGACAGACATAGGGGGTATATCGATCCAATACAAATAGCTAAAATTTAACCAGCTTCAACTGAAGCAACAAGACTATGTCATGAATGAACAGTATGACAGACATAAGGGGGTATATGCATTTAATACAAACCGCATTATGGCATGGCATGCGATTTTCGGTAAGCAGACACAGACAGCATTTTCAGCCACCCACGACGTGTGACACATCGATCACACAGTATCCAGTGTTCAACTGTCTGTTCTTCAGTAAACCACCAAAACCTTGCCCTGGACTAAGTCATCAGTGCTACTGCTAATAGATAAAAAACATAAACTTTGTTCAACACACTTTGCCAACAAAAAATTGCAATATGCAGTAACAACCATCACTCATCATAATTTCTAACTAATTCTGCCCCAACAGAACCCAAAAGCAGTTAGAAGCCCCAACTGCATCGAACTTTTAATCCTACCGATTGACGGGATCCACAGCAATGGCCCTGGGGCTTTCGGACTGTGACGCGTACAAGACCATGCGATGTTTCCCGTCCAGCCTGGAGACCTCGATGTACGTCTCGTCAGAGTCCACATTGATCCAGTACAAATTGTCTAACAAAGGGAAAAATCTCATTAAAAAACAAATCTTTACTGTTGCACTGAAACTAAATTGAGGTTCCAAACTATGACAGTGTTACGTTACAAAGACTTTTCCCCTCCTGAATAACTATGTATAATGGAATAACATTTTTAAACCTTATGGACTGAGTCTTCTAATATGCATAAGCTGAAAAAATATTGTATACTTAAGTGTAGTACGTTTCGACAGTTTTGAGAGTACTCAACTCATTTTCAATTATATTAATTTACTTTAATTTTTCTTTTGACATATACACTAAAAAAAAATAAAAAATAAAAATTTTTTTTTTTAAAAAAAAAAATAAAAAATTTAAAAAAAAAAAAATATATTTTAAAATATTGTATACTTAAATGGTTTCGGGATGGCTACATTAAGTAACTTAAACGGTCCTTAAAACATGAATAGAGAATAGATTTAAGACTATGTTTTCCGATATTTTGTACACTCAATAAGTTGCAACACTGCATGAGTATCGAGGAAAAGCCGAGCATGATCTCGCTACGTAGCTCGCTCGTTTAATTTATATGAAAACTAAACTAAAGGTTGGAATTCACAGCCTAAAACTAACGCTTTTTACTCCAGAGTGTTTTTACTCCAGATTTAGCTACTTCGCTAATACTTTAAGGAAAACTTTAGTGTTCGTGTCATGCTGTGAACTCAGGCCTCAGTCAAAGCAGCAGTTATGATTTCAAATTACATGCTGTGACAAACTCTTTCTGTGTTAAAAACTTTAAAACATAAAATTTCAACAGTCGCTCTCAAACCCATCCTAATCATCATCAGTGTGAGCCATAGTTTGTGCTCACAGTTAATCCAGTCGACGCTAATGCTGCTGATGCCGTATCGGCCAATGCGGTCGGCCACCACCACCTCCGAGGCACTGCCATCGATCTGCACCTTGGTGATGCCGCGATTCGATCCGGCCTCGTCCGCATAGTAGATCGTCTTGGTGCTGTAGTCTGTGCTGATGGACGTGATCTTGGTACCTACACACAACACAGTCATGTTACTCCCCTTCCAGCAAGCCTCTACACGTGTGAGTGTGCGTGTGCGTTTTCAGAAACACTCACATTTCGACTCCGATTTGAATTTACGTTGCATGAGTCCCAGAGTTAGAATCAAGCTTAGTTTGGGCTTAGGCTTTTATCATGTATCTTATCATAACTTGTATAAAATATAAGCCTCCAGGCCAGGCCTACCTCCGACGGGCATCATGGCTTCTTTGTTGAAATCTGTAGATGTGATTCCTTTGATCTCTGTCTCAGACGCAGCCAAAATGAATGACTCATAACCTAGAAATGTGACAAAACAAGAAGTTGAGGAAAGGACAATGAAAACTAAGGGTTAGATTACAGCCAAACATAGTGTATACTATCAGGTCTGAAACTGGGTGCGCATCAAAATCTTCTGAAAGCTGCCTGACACAAAACAGTATTAAGACAACCAGTATGAATTCATAGTTGCATTAATATTTTAAAAAAGCTGCAAACGAGAGTCATATTTACAAATAAAAGAGATGCAACAGTAACAATAAGATACGATTAGTGAGATTAAAATAAGCAACAGTTTGCATTAAAAAACTAAGGCCAATCGCGAGTAGCTACCTCCATTAAATAACATCTGCTGCCCGCAACAATCTTGTACTTGTTCACCGTCATCTTCACCACGAAGATATAGGTGGCCCACGGCTAGCTACTGCATCCATCGTAATCTCTTTCCATTGGCTACCACAACAATCAAAAAACCGTACAAAATGAAACCCTACCTTGGCAAGTATTTCCGTGCAGTTCAAAGCCAGAAGCACAGATGCATTTGCGCAGACCGCCGGCAGCCGGAATGCAAAGATGCTGACATTCGCCGTTCCCTTTGCCGCACGGATTGGCTGTCACTGGCTCTGAAACCGAATCATCGCAATAAGCTCGAAACAATCAAAGAAGTTGATTATATCTGAACAGTTCCCACAATTCGGCTCGTTAGCTGTCAAAAGTCAATTCATATTATGTTATGTTACAGACGTTATTTCTACTCACATTCTGCATTTCAATCGTAAAAGGGTTATTTTTGCAGTGAAAACAGTGTTATAGTCAAAACCCAGAGGAGTGGCGGAGCCTTCTAGAGGGTGAAGACGGCAGGGGATACCCTGAACAGTTGAGCTGTCATAATACCTATTGTCGACTACCTACTTACCTCTGAGTGTAACACATGTGGCTCCATTCTCCAAAATTATACACCGAATAATCAAAAAAAACCTCTACATCATTATTATCATCCCACCAAACCACCAAATCACATACTTGGTCGTTGATAATAGACTTTAATATTGACCAAATCTTCAATATTCTCCTTGAACTTCTCAAACACTCCGCTGTCCGTTTTGCCAGTGACCAGGTCGCCACGCATGATTCTCTCATAGGCGGTGTCAGTGTAGAACAAATGGCCTGAGTAGACTGACAGTCCGCTGGGACGAACTTGGGACGATTCCGGAATGATGGTTCGACGATTGGCACCGTCGAAATCACACGCTTCGATCTGAAGCAATAAAATGACAATGGAGCAGCCTCATTTACAAAAGATGCAACTTCACGCCCTGGATTTCATTTTGCAAAAACGTACGCAAAGGCAACAAAAAATTACGATTACGGGCATTTTTAAAACCATTTTGCAAAATTGCGAAAAGATTTTGACGTTTTTTGTGACTTGACCGGTAAAAATTTTCCAGTACGTTTCCCGATTGAGACTCCAAAATTAAAAAAACATTACATTTGCAAAAATGTTCATTTCCAAACTTTCTGGCTACGCCGCTACTCTAGCGTCAAATACAACGAAAGCAAATTTGGTTTGGTTTTGCGAAGAAATTTTAAGCTATTCGCAAAATTTCCACCGAAAAAACCTAGCTTCATACAGACTACAGAGAATAAATCGGGTGAGTTTAAGGCAAAGAAAGGGGGTAGTGTCACGAAAGCAGTCGACTTTGCACGTTTGTTAAACTTGTCCACTCAAATGTTACAAATGGTTTTTACAATATTTTGCAAAATATATGAACATGCAAATATTTTTGGCAAGTATCAGCAAAATTGTTGCAGCATACAGTGTTAGCAGCGAAGTCGCAAGTCTGAAAAATGACGTTTTGAAAGCCTATTCACATTCGATAATTTCGTCACAATTACCACTACGTTCGTTTCGTTGGTTAACACAGACTAAAAGGACAGTTTACGCACGCAAAATCTAGTGCAAATTGCTTTAGTGGCTGCGGAGTAATACCAGTTTGAACTGTGAAGCTGTACATTAACTGTGAATGAAGACATAAAGTACAAATAGCAATAATGATAAATATTGTGAAAAATCCAGAAGCTTTTTTGAAATTTAAGGAAAATTTCAAGTCCTCCAAAACTTTTAAACTTCAGGTCCCCCAACCGTTGTTTGCTTCTGCTTATTAACGTATGCAGGAACAGTGAACTGGTTTTCTGCCTACTAGAGAAAGGTGTGATAAACCATCATGGTATGATACTTTCTCTAGTAGGCAGAAACACCATCGGCAACCCTTATTACTTGTTGCCTTCAGATTAACCGTTTTCTGAATTAAGAGTCTGTTACAGACCAGGGGCGCAGCCAAGGGGGGGGGAGATGAGGGGAAGTCCCCCCCCCCGAAATTTTTTCCGACTGAAATTGTACACAAGGGTCCCCCCTTTGGTTTTTAGGGTATGGCCGTAAAAAATTTCCGATACGTCTCCAATTGACCAAATTTGGCCTAAAAATCACAAAATTCCCCAAATTTTTTTCTGGGGGCTACCGCCCCCAAACCCTTGCAACTCTGTGACTGTGACTTAGTGTTTCTTGCCTTTATCATATTGTATGAACGCACGTGCATGTGCATATACTTGCATTGTGCAGTGTTTTTTTGCTTAATACACTGTTTAGTGTATCGTTTTAGCTGTTTTATTGTTACAAAATGAACTTTGTAGTAAATTTACAGATTTTAATGTCAAGAATTTTTGAAAAATTTGAGGATTTTCAAGTTTCAGGAACCTTGCCAGACCACCACTTTTGTAATTTGCGGTGTTTTGAGCTCCAATTTTACGTTTGATGCTGCTGTGGTCGAAACTTAGCATTGTTTTTGACCGAAAAATGCTAAAACGTGTCGTTTTTGCGTTGAAATAGCCATTAAGTGCACATTAACACATTTCAAAAAAATCGAAAAGTCATTCCCCCCAAATTTTTTTCTGGCTACGCCACTGTTACAGACTAATGTTAAGTCAGCCAACTCTTTATCAAATGAATTATGAAAAATTATTTCAAATTCAGGTTTAGCATTTACTGAATAATCATGTTTTTATCGAGAAACACTGATGTAAAAAACAAATCTATTATATTGAATCCCCATGTAATTAACTAAATAATTATTACTTTGTCGGTACTTATTTTTTGAATATAATCCATTATAAATTTGTTGACTCATTATCCGAAATTCTATTCAAGATATTATACTTTAATTACTGAAAACACCAATCAAGATGAAAATCTATCTTGAAGTGTGCCAAATTTCATTGCACTACGGTTATCTACCACTGTGCATTTCACAAACATAATTTAAGTCTAATCCGATGAATCTCCTAGCATAAAGACCCGCATGACTCATTTTTTATTTTTGTACTGTCAAACTAGAAAATACTGTTTCCTACTAAACCCAACAAATTATCCAACCAATTATTGAACTGTATTGTACCGCACAGTCGACAGAAACGTGTCTGTCTAACACAAGTCTGGCGGTTATCTGGGCGCCATTAGCATATTAAAAATATCGTATCATCAGTATTAGTGACAGATTCAGATTATTTATGCTTGTACACGTACACAAAGCTGACTTCAGAGCTTAGCAAAACTCCAGACTTAGGATTTACATTTAAAACCATTTCTCGTGGCGGCGGCGGCTTTCCAGCTTCGACATAGTTCACACAAGGTCTGTGTCTGTTAGTATGTTACTGTACGTAGCAACTGGGCAACTACACTATTCTTTCTGTAATACTAACTAATAATTATACAGTAACATACATATATGAGGGTGGGGGGATGGGGTGCACAACTGTGTAATACTGAAATACTGTAATACACTGTGTAATACAATGGGGGAAACCGGCAGATAAAACATCCACCCGATGCTTGATGATACCAAACGGGGCATGCGGGTCATCATGTACTCACAAACTAGCATCATGAAAAACACCGCCGTCCCAAAAATTCTTCACAATTAGAGTTAATAGTGAAACTGTATACAAGAGTCCACTTTTTGGTTCTCTCATAATCCGGTCAAAAAAATTTTTGCTCTTGAAAAAATTTTCCCCACCCATGCCCCGAAATTAGTCAGATTGGACCCGTCCCTATACAGTGAAGTACACCACCTGGACAAAAAACTAAAAAAACAATAATACGAACCACTCCACGTTCAGGCTGAGAAAAGTACAGAATTTTATTGATCGGATCAGCCGTGAGAAAACCAAGTTTCTGCAACTGAGTGGACAAGATAGCCTTCGGGTCCGAGCCGTCCATATTGGCCCGCCCGATCTTGCGATCCTGACCATCGTTGCCTTCGTCCAGCCAGAACATTAGCCTAAAAAACAACTGCATATTTTATTGGTGATGTTGTTTAGGCAAAAAAACAGCAAAAAACACTAAAAATGGAGTACAGGAGACACACACAGACCACCACAAAGTAGCTTAAGCTACTAATTGTATAGAATCTTCTAATTGTAATACACATATTTTCCCTTATGATACTATTTATCTTTATTTTAATGAAGAAGTCTTTTAAAGCTAGTCAAATGCTCGACAGTTTGCAAATCATAATCGCAGTCAGTGCCTATTCAACAAGGAATTCGTCAACGTGACCCTCACCCGTCCAATGGATGTAGAGCGATCGACACAGGTGTGACCACGGCGGACGCTGACTGATCATTACTCAGAATCACAGCGCGGTATCGCTTGTCGCCCGAGGCCCGCACCACCTCAATGGTGGCCGACAGTTTGTTGCCCACATAGAGATTCTGACCAATCCAGTCGAAGGCAATCGTGAAGGCGTTGCCGGGCAGGGCCGTGGGAATGAACTCGGTCACATTGCCGCCGGTGATGGAGGACCGATAGATGTGGGCCTAAACAAAAAACAATGAGAAAATAAAAAAAATACAAAAAATAAAAATAAAAACACCGTAAACAATTGTCCGTAGACTTGTGAAGAAAAATTTCTGCAAATGTAGCATAAGTTTCAGTAATAAATGCAGCATGTATGAGAAGGGTGGAAGATTTGGCAAAATTTAGGGTATTTTCGGTCGATCAGGGGGGGGGGGGCGTCCTCAAAATTCGACCAGAGACCCTTCTTCAAAAAATGGACCTCGCTGTTACATGGACATAATAATATTGCAGTAGTCAAATCAGTCGTGATCCACACAGAAGCACTCTTTGGCCGGTAAGTAGCCAAATCCATAGTCTGCGGTCAGGTTTTTCTCAAAACCAGAAAATGTCTCAGTCGCACATTCACGAAAAAACAGTCACAGTCCCAATCCAAACCTGTGTGGTGACACTCGTTTTCAATATCTGTCCCTCTACCGGGTGTTGCACAAAGTATACGTTGCCTTCGTTCTCATCAAAGTCCACGTCGTACACGTTGGTCAGACCGGCGATGGGAATCATGCCGGCCACATTGCGTTCCGGAGCTGCACCCAGACTGATTCCGCTCAGCTGGGACTTGCGAGCGATGATGGCAAACGCTTTGGGACCTGCAACAATAAAAACACTACTGCCTAATCCGACGTTTAACAGCAGCATCAATTCTGAAAGAGTCGCGAAATAAATCAAATCGAATTCGATCATTTTACTTTAAAATCCTTTGGACCAAACGGTGGTAATAATCAAATGCTATTGTATTTTGATGATGAAAGACCGAAAAATTAGGAAACACTGTTTATAACACTAAAATCATTTTTGACTCGTGTTAATGCATTTTTTTCTTCTATTTGTCTTGGACACTATCATGACATGCTGACAAAATTATGAAATTTCGTCTTACTTTCAGCATTGAGGTCATACGCATGAGCCTCTACGGCAGCATAGACTGAGACTCTAAAACTGAAAGTTGTAACCCCAATCGAAATTACAGCTAACTGACTAACAAAAAACTGTTTTTAACCCATTTTCGGCAATTTTGTTTAGTCATCGAAGTGTGGGGGTGGTTAATGTGACACAACCTGCCAATCTATGCTAGTGTTAGCTAATCGGCTTTAAAACGCCAAAAATCTGAAAGGGCAGCAAAAACAATCCTATTAAGGTGGTAGTTACGTTTTCGACAGTTTTTATAACGTGTTATAACTTTTGATTGACTCAATAAATTTAATAGCTGTCTTTTTCACGTTAAAGAACTTGACTGAAACTACACTTATGTGCATTATCTAGCTTAAATCTGTAACAAGCTAGTCAGCAGACACTGTCAAAGTAGTCAAATTTCGTGAATTTTTGCATTTTTCTTGTTTTGCTTGTAAAATTGACAGTGTAACTCCAACTAATTTCATTCTTTACACCAACATAGCCAATGACAGGGTAAATTTTAATGCTTAGTTTGGTGCATTTATATAATGCAGGAAAGAAGTTACGGACCTTTAATTTTGAATTTTTTCGGATTTTGAAAAATATACGAATTTTTGAATCTAATTTTTTCACAATATAGGCTAAATTAATACAAATAAAAAAATTGACACATCAGAAATTGTCTAAAAAACATGTAAAATAACGCATGAAAATATTGCAACATCGAGACTTGAGATTTAGTCCACGGAAGTACATTTTTACAGATTTCTGTAAATGAAATTGATGTAACGCAAAATTTAAGTAAACAAAATTTTTGAAATTTTACTATAAAGTAGACACATATGTGTGCCAATTTATCCCAAATTTTGAACAAAATCCTTCTAGTAGTTGTAAAGTTTCGCGGACTTTTGAGTAATGTACTTTAGTTCAAAAAGAAATGTTACATAAATGTGACGTAATCTCAAAAAGTGAAACGCGGAAGGATAAGTTTTGGCATCTAAATTGAAGGTTTTTGACATGCTCGTGTGTCATTTTTTTCTTTTTTCAATAAACGACCGTTTTGACTAGCTACTACTTTGGCTTAGCTAAACATAAAATTTACGAAAAATTGTCGTAACTGGCTGAAAAATATTTTCTGTGAAAATTAAAAATGATTGTTTCAAGCTATTTTAGCAAGCATTTATCTCATAATAAATTATAGTTTCCTTTTTTTTTTTTTTTTTGGTCACGCTCATAAGGTGTTCGGGCACTGGTTGGTGCTCAGATTCACCTCTTCCTTGTGTTGAAGTTATACCAGGCTGCGAGTAGTAACTGCAATACAAGAGTATTCCTAAGCTACCGAATGGGGGAGTTAATGTTTGTTACTTACTCTATACATAGTATCAGGGGTATTTAAGGATAAGTTTAGGGCGAGTTTTGAGACCTGACTTCCGATCCCGCTAGCGGGGTTACCGCAAGCGGGGTACAGTCGTGAGTGTCCCAGTTTAATAATTTAATAAAATATTTTATTTTGTTGTAGGTGGTAGTTGCCGCTGCTTTAGTCGTTGTAGTGGTAGTAGTTGCTAGTAGTTGCTGCTGCTTTAGTAGTACTTGCACTAGTTTTAGACTTGTAGTAGTTGTAGTAGTTGAGTAGTTGTTGTAGTTGTAGTAGTTGCAGTAGACGTAGTAGTTGTAGTACTTGTGTGGCTGTGTAGTTCAAGTAGTCGTAGTAGTTGTAGTAGATGTATTATTTGTAGTACTTGCAGTAATTGTAGACTTGTAATATTTGTAGTCGTTGTAGTAGTTGTAGTAGTTGTAGTAGTAGAAGTAGTTGCGATAGATTTAGTAGTTGTAGACTTGCATTAGTTGTAGTACTTGCAGTAGTTGTAGACTTGTAGTAGTTGTAGGAGTTGAGTAGTTGTAGTGGTAGAAGTAGTTGTGATAGATTTAGTAGTTGTAGACTTGCAGTAGTTGTAGTACTTGCCGTAGTTGTAGCCTTGTAGTAGTTGTAGTAGTTGAGTAGTTGTTGTAGATGCAGTAGTTGTAGTAGTCGTAGTAGTTATAGTACTTGTGTGGTTGTGTAGTTGAAGTAGTCGTAGTAGTTGTAGTAGATGTAGCATTTGTAGAACTTGCAGTAGTTGTAGACTTGTAGTAGTTGTAGTAGTTGTAGTAGTTGAAGTAGTAGTTGTGTAGTTGTAGTAGTTGTAGTAGTTGAAGTAATCGTAGTAGTTGTAGTAGTTGTAGTATTTGTAGACTTGTAGTAGTTGTAGTAGTTGTAGTCGTTGTAGTAGTTTTAGTAGTTGTAGTAGTTGTAGCAGCTGTAGTAGTTGTAGTAGGTGTAGTAGTTGTGTAGTTGTAGTAGTTGAAGTAGTCGTAGTAATTGTAGCAGTTGCAGTAGTTGTGTAGTTGTGTAGTTGTATTAGTTGTAGTAGTTGTAGTAGTTGTAGTAGATGTAGTATTTGTAGTACTTGCAGTAGTTGTAGACTTGTAGTCGTTGTAGTCGTTGTAGTAGTTAAAGTAGTAGTTGTGTAGTTGTAGTAGTTGAAGTAATCGTTGTAGTTGTAGTAGTTGTAGTATTTGTAGACTTGTAGTAGTTGTAGTCGTTGTAGTAGTTTTAGTAGTTGTAGTAGTTGTAGCAGTTGTAGTTGGCTAATTAGTTGACGCATGAGTACTTTACTTCGCTATCAGAAATTGGACCTGTTTGCTTTCTGCGTACTCGGGATGGTTGTTTTCTGGGCATACTGGTTAGACGCAGGTCTAGTTGTTGTCGTTGCGGTTCTGTGGTTTTTTAGGAATGCTTCCTGGTTTGGCAGTAACTATGCCGCTACTTTCTGCGTCCACAACTCATTAAGCTTGTTTTCAAACCTTTCTGTTGCCCATCACTTCCGGTTTTTGCTCCACACAAAGATCGTTGCTGGTTTACTGAGGGCTTTCCTTTCAAACCTTTGTATCTGACTGTGTTGCTTTTGCATATTCTGTTTTATTTTCAAGTTTATTCACTACATGGATATGGACTCGTCCCTTTTGCACTGAGACTCTTTCCCCTTTGATAACTCAAAGCCATCGCCAGATACTGGGATCCTCAACTTTGCTCCGTCGGTAAATTTTTCTGGTTCTCTATATTCATCATATCAAATTTGACTCGCCTTTTTTGCATTCCTTTCACTGACAATTTAAAACCTTCCCCAGATATTCTATTAATTTTGCTAAAAATCAACAAAAATTTCAGCAACATAATTAACTGCCCAATAATTGTCTCGAAAACTGGCTTTATTAACCAGATTTTTATTAACAAGTTTTCCATTTTTATTCCACCTTAAGGCGGAATTATTAGAATCATAACTTTGTACGAAATGCATGCAAAGCAATTCTGTACGTATACATGGCCATATGTTCTGCACTGTGCTAGCTTATGGAAGTAAGCGTGTTCCAACCGTGGGGGTTTAACAAAAACAAAAGAGCTAAAGCATATCCCAAACTAGCTAAATTTCATCAACCAGAAGAAAGCTTAAACTTTTGGCAAAATTAAAATTCTCCCCCCCCCATCTGGTTTTCAGTTATCCAATTTTGCTACCTGTTTCCCCCTTGGATGCAAAGTTTATTTTGTCTGGAAACTGCCTGATTGGCTGTTGGCATTTAGCCACAGCCAATCAGCATCTAATATGAGATCACAAGACTAATTTGAAACTTCACAAAAAATGGAATACATATCTAGGTACTCTTTATTTCTATTTATCATACATGGATTATTAAATTGTATACATACATATTAACAGTGAACAAAATTGGTTTTAATTGGAAGTAAAAAATTTAAAGATTTTAGTTAAATGTCTTTTTTGTATTTGTGGCTAAGTTAATGTAACCTTTCTAGAAAGGGGAATGGTGCAGCGGTCAGTGCCATTATTTGTTAAACCGCAAGTAGTTAGCAGGTTCGATTCTCAGTCCTGCTATTACTATTTATTTTAGATTCACGATACATTTTTCTTCATTTTTAAGTAAAATTTAACTCTCTACGAAGGAATCTTACTCCTTTTAGGAGTCTACTTGTCGTATTAGTTACAGATTGATTTCGTACTTCTGCTAAGTTTGACTAAAAAAACCTTTTAAAATATACATATATGCACTAATTTAAAATATATTTCCAAGATCCAAACACTATAATAAGTAGTAACACATTAGACATTGATGTTTTGGCTCTTTCGCTGTGCCTACAATTCACACTAATTTCTTTTGTAGCGTACTAGCAAACGTCAGCCAATCAAATTATATATATACTTCGTACAACCCAAAATATGGACATATAAATAAACTAAGGTCATATCGGCTGCATTTCTTAATTAATTATCAGACGTAATATTTGAAAATTTATAAACATGTCTAATAAAACAAAAAATATTTAAACTTAGGAATATTTTGACAATGATGATTCCTTTGTTTTTCCATATTCCAAAATTTTTCATATTTGTGTAACTAGTCGTAGGTAAATTCAGTGAACAATTCAGCAATTAGAGTTATAAAAATTGACGCAGATGTGTTTTTTGTGCAAGAGTTTGTCAGTTGTCATTCACAGAGGCCGTGCAGCCAGCAACGTGCGTCTCGAAGAAATTTTATTTTTTTCAAAGGATAAACGTGCTACATCGACATCTTTTTTTTAACCCACCGGTAAAAAGTTGTTATGGGGAAAACACCAATCAAGAGACAAAAGACTACGCGGGATGCAAGGAAGAAGTGAAGGAGAGACTCAACACAAAGGATACGCAGAGGTAGGGAGAGATCGGGATTAGGGGGGAACACAGGGGGGCACAGGAGGGGGTTAGGGGGGGGATAGAGATATGTAGATAGTACGAATGCATGGGGGGGGGGGGGGGGGAAGGGCCGGAGAAAACTGTGAAGGGGAAGGGGGGGGGGGCCGGGGAGGGGGAGGGGGGGGAGGGAGCGAGGGGGGGAAAAACCTGCCGAACAAATAACGAACAAAACAAGAAAAAAAAAAAAAAAAAAAATAACAAAAAACAAAATAATAGCAAAAAAAAGAGCAAAAAATTGTTAAAAAAAAAAAAAAATAAAAAAAGAAGTGAAAGATACGTTAGGAAACGGGTAGCTAAAGAAACGGGTAGACTGTAGGAGTGGGGGAGGGTGCCCGACAATTTTTGGGCACCCATCCATATGGTAGGTATATATGTATGGCACGGAAAAGTGTAGGGTGTACCAAGATATAGCGGCACCAGTATCAAATTTTTTTAAAAGAAGAAACGGCACAACAAAACGACAAGACACGCGAAAGCAAAAGAAAAGCACCACCAAGAAAGAAAGCACCAGAAACAAGCACTCAAACAACACAAACACCACAAAGCAAAACAAACAACAAAACAACAACCAAAAAACCAAAACCCAAAAAAACCCACAAAAACCAAAAAAAAAAACAAAAAAAAAACAAAAAAAAAAAACCCCAAAAAAAAAAAAAAAAAACACAAACAAAACACCCAAACCCAACAAAACACAACCCCTTATACCCACTATAACGTGAAGCGCCAAGTGCATGAACGAGTGCGCGCAGCGCACGAGTTCATGCACGCGGGCTTCACGTGTTAGTGCGAATAGGTGCTGAGTGCCGCTACAAAAGTGTTATATGTTTTGAAAAATACAGTGCAATAAGTCAATAACTAAGAAGCACGCCTACAGCAGTGCAATAACTAGATAGTAGATGCACGCTGTGAATCTAGCAGCGTGCATTTACATAGTTATTGACGTTAGTTATTGCACTGTTTTTTCAAGACAGGTATGATATAAAGATAGTGTACATAAAGGGCATCAAATCTCAGTTGTCAATTCAGTAGCCAGTAGCAGTCAATACGCGGGTAGGTTTTTGAAACAATCTGGAACGGAAAAGTATTTTACTCGTTGGTTTCAACGTGAGATTGATATTACGTTTTTGCAGTCAGGTTACTGTTCTAGTGCTACAGAAATGACCCAGACTGTTCACAAAAATTTTTGCTGCGCGGCAGATTTTTGAAATGGTTTACCTATTTACCGAGGCCCAATGAAGTTTAGTGCTAACTGAGAACACCTTTTGCGCACAGCTTCTGCTTGTTTATCAGACTAAACGAACTTGAGTATGTACGCGAATGTTGTTTTATTCACACTGGCAGTTTCTGTAAGATTTAATGAACAGCAAAATGAATGTCATGCTTCTAATGTTCCCACAGTCGCTTGCATTGCTGATATTTATATGAACGTAGGTATATTCATTGACTGGATGCAGAAGCTCCGCCACAGCTTGTACCTGATTGGCTGAATTCTTAAACGTTGTGCTGAGAATATGTTCAACGTTAAACCTTAAACCTTCAACCTGCAGTGTGAAGCGGGCATAAAAGCAGCAAGTATAAAGCCTGTTTCACACGATGGGGAAAACGCTTGGCACCCCATGGGGTATCACGCGACGCCACATGGTGCCCCAAGGGGCACCCCATGGGGCGTCGTGTACTCGTGTGACACCCCATGTGGTGCCAAATGGGGCGTCCCACGTGGGGAATCCCCACGTTTTTCCCCATCGTGTGAAACAGGCTTAAGGCGTATGTACGTATTTCTATAATCTATAATTAAACTGGCTGTTTTTGTTTTCAGGTACTATTACGACAAGAATATCATTCGCAAGGTGATGGGCCAGAAGTTTGTCTATCAGTTTGTGCAGTTCCCCGAAAATGCCCGCTCAGAACTGTTGGCTTATATGCTCAGAATAAATGGAGGATTTTTGAATCCCAGATTTGCTCAATCTGCCGCAGCCGGCTCCAATTCCAGTTTCTCTGCAGGGTACAGTCACCATCAGCCGGTTCCGCTCAGCTATAGCCACGCCGGCTCGATGTCTCGCGTACCGTTGGGTACCGGTTTGGGTCGCGCCCCCCTCGATCTGACCTGTAAATACCCCCCGCTCCCGCTCAGGAAAGAAGACCTTTGCAGCTCCGAGACCGGCTCAGATTGTGCCACACCAGCCTCCTCCAGTGACGACGGTCTGGCTGGTTCCAGCAGTACCGGTTCACTGGAAACCAAACCGGTATTAGTGAAATCGGAACCGGTGGATGAACCGGCTATTTTGGGACCGCCCGAACCGGCTGCTCCCCGGGATACTGTTATCGTTGCCTGTCGCAAGCGGAAATCCTCAGAGACTTCGCCTCGACCAAAAGTTGACTCTCATGAGCACAATAATAACAATGATAATAATAATATCAGGAGGGAACCGGAACCTACTTCCGGTGAATCTGACGCTTTAAACCGGTCCCCTCTGGCAGGGACCCCGGTTCATTCTAGACCAAATACCCATCCGCTGAAACCCAAGCCTTTGAATCTCTCGCACATCCCCCAGGTGAGCTCAGGCTCAGCCCTAAGCACCCCCTGTTTCCCCCATCCTTTTTCACTCCCCCAGCCCCCTCCAATACTGGACCGCCCTTTATGGTGCCATGACAAGTCCTATGCTGCCCCCCACTAGCCCGCTGACCGGCGGCCTGCGCCCCCACCCCTCCCCCCTCTCGGGTTCCACCCCTGCCTTCCCAATTTCCCCCTAGCGTGCTGCTGAGTCCTAGCTTTACTCCCGGATCCCCCCTATTTCGTTTCGACTTTATGCCAAATCTTACCGGATCAACCAACCCCCAAACTCCACAGCCTCAGCTCAACGGAGTCTCATCTTGCCAACCTAACCGCTGATTCCAATTCGCAGTTAACTTTACTAGATTAGTTTATGTGCCAGATTTTTTAATCTTATTATGTAGTTATACTTTCTTATTCCAGACGTATGCTATAGCAATGTTTTCTTTAAATATGTCAAAAGCATGGCTGTTAAACTGCGAATTTTAATGTTTAGCACAATTTATAATTTTTAAATTGCTTAGAATTGTAGTCTTTTTTTAATTGCTCTGTTTGGGCTGATGTTGATAAAGGTCTGACAATTTGAAAAAAAACCAGACACGCGGATTATGTCACCACTAGATATGTATCATAGTGCAGTATGCTTTTTTAATTTCATGTTATTGCTATTGAATGTAGCCACAACACTTGGT